>JARDYJ010000001.1:178820746-179048246 GCA_029215755.1 Spea hammondii | reverse complement strand
TACCTTTTTACCATTTCTAAATGTATTCTACAACGCGATGCCTTAGAGGCGTTCTCAATGACAGAATTCCAGTTCTCCGGATCCCAAGATCTCCCCATCTCCTTCTCCCATGGAGACACGTGGGGCAAGTATCATTGATACCCCCCCCCCTCTAATCTCCGCTGCCTCTGTGCAGAGACTGTCATGTATATCCCGTCTCATGCTTGAGATACTAAACTTGGCCCTGATATCTTGGAAGTTGGCCAAAAGATCTGTAACATGAAAGGTCTGGAATTGCATGCTCCAAGACCCCAAGTGGGGTAGCCATACCTGGCCCATCTCTGAATTCAAAATGGCCGTCTTTCCCACATCTGGAGAGGCATTTTGTTGGCCCCATAGCCTTTGGCCTCCCAACCCTCAGAAGCCACCATGTAACCGCTGTATCTCTATATCAATCCATGCCACGCGCTCGGGGAAACGTTTAATACTATTTTGCATCCATCACCTAGAGAGGGGCCAATAGGTTACAAAACAACAGAATCGGATCAGACCCATTCGGCCCGTCCAGTCGACCTTTTATTCCTGCTGTAAAGACTCAGACCTTAATCAGTAGTCTTATATTCAGGAGCCGAATGCCTGTCCCGCTACTAAAATGGTGAATGGTTTGCAGGATAAACTCTTAATATGTACGGCCTGATGATAAGGAGAGAGGAGACGTGATGGAAGGAGGGAAGTTTATTTCAAAGGAGAAGAGATGTTACTACAAAAAGGTCATCATCTAAAACTAGAGATTTGAGCCTTTACATCAGATAAAATGGGCAGACCAGATGGGCTGGTCAAATTCTTTGTTTTTCTCTGCTGTCAAATTCTTTGTTTCTATGTTTCTGCCACTACTGCTGGGTGACTGTTCCACTTATCTACCGCCCTCTCAGTAACGTAAAACTTTCTTACATTACATCTAAACCTCTGAGCTGCTTTGAAAGAATCCATGCCGGATATATCGAGATCCCTTTAGTCTTTCCTGACTTCTTCTATCCTGCAAACCGTTCACCGTTATAGATCTGATCCCGTGGAAGGGTTTGCATCCCAGACCTGTCGCCCCAAACGCACATATTGGTTATAACAGCCAACAGCGTGAAGAAGGTCAGTAAGTGCCCCTGCTGCCCATTTTCCTACCGGAAACCCTGCACGTGTTTCTCTGGCCGGGGCAGATAGGGTCAGCGCTTTGTCTATTGATCAGGATCTCCGCAGTCCCCGAACTCCGGCATCTGCTTGGTTGGCTCCTCTCGGCGCCTGCTTCGGTATTAGAATAGAAATCCATAACCAGAGCTGTGCTCATCCAGGCAGGGGGAAGAAACTAAATTAAACGGTATAAAACAATCTCGGATCAGGAGTTTGCGCCAATTCATCTTGATCTCAGATGTCAAAGCGAGCCCCGCGTCTGAGCACCTGGGCTACAGGCGGCCGTGGCCAGAGGAGACGGAGCTGCGATCATTCATGTGTCAGCCGAGGAGCGGCCGGTGGTTAGCAATTCCCCTTCTGCAGAGGTCAGCCGACGGAACAATCGGCGCGGCTGCAGAGTGGCGCTTTCCTCTGAACTATTGCCACGGAGCTTGCCGGGGCCGGCAGACGCATTCGGCTTCCGCCATCCACGCTCTAATACCGAGGCATGAGCCGCTTCCAACCAAATCATAATTTCCAAACTCTGCTCCTGTTTGACCCCATCAGGTTTGGGGTGGGAGGAGAAGGGAGTTGGGGCTGTTATACATTGCAAGCCGTAGTGTAACAAAGGACAGCCCTTTACATGATATATATGGTGTGTGTGTGTGTGTATATATATATTAATATATATATACAGTATATAATATATATAAATATATATAAAATATATTATATACATAATATATATTATATGTATAACATAATATATACTCTTACCCTTTCCTAATGGGCTTGTAACTTTTTCTGCCTGCTGGCAGAACGTTAGTAGGATTAATGGACAGATTTATTATCATTAATTGATATATAGCACCATCATATTCTGCAGCACTGTAGAATGCGTTAACGGTGTATACAGTCTTATACATTGTGTACATATATTTATTATTATTGCTAATTTATTAGTGTGTATATATATATATATATATATATATATATATATATATATATGTATAAATATATATATTTATGTAAAATAGCTCAAAGAGTGTAAACATACATTGATAGATATAGATATATATATATATATATATATATATATATTAGAGAGAGGGATTTATGATGTATATATGATATGAATTTGGTTGGAGTGATAGTATTTATATAGTGCAGTGTAATTACAGTATCATTTATCTTGTGTCAGTCCCTTGCCCCCGATCTCGTGGCGTCTTCTATCATCCATTCTAATGAAGCAGACTTTTATAACTCATTTCATGAATCATAACATCGCGGCCGCATTTAGAGAGAAAGCAGGACTCCCGATCTCCGTTGATATCAGTAAAATGGTCTTTTTTTTTTTAATGAATTTAAATTTTAAAGTCATCGGAGGAAGGAGTTCAGCTGTCTGTAGCCGGTCTGTACGGGGTAAATCATCGCAGTGCATGGTGAATATGCATTTAATGTACGTCTGCACTTTTTCCCCATGGCAGAAGTCCCTGTACAGTGTGCCGGGGGGGGGGGGGGGGGGCAGTTATTTGCCCCACGTGGATCCAATCTCATTTTGTGATAAGAAAATCCATGCTGGTATCGTAGGCATTTATTCACTAAAGGTAGAGAAGAGTTTGCGGGCTTTAACGTTCACTTCGCTATTCATTATGAAGGGTCGACACTAGCAAGTTTACCCATTGTGAAGGGCTGAAGCTGGCCCCGAAGAATGCATAAATCAACGGGCACGGAGAAATTTCATTGATTCACATAAACGTTATAAATGGCCAGCCAAGCTCTTCCTACAGCGGAAGCGACCCACGTTTGGACCTTCATAATACATAGTGACGTGAAGGAGCTGAAATCACAGCATCCCTCCAAACATTCACATTCTAATAATTATTCCCATGTCCGTGTTTGGTAAATCTGTGCTGTGATCGTTCGTATTCTGCTGGTAATATCCGGTTACCCACATCTTACAAAATATCTGTTGTTTCTTTTATTTATTTATTTTTTTTAAGGTTGCCTTTCTAATCTGCCGCTAATGAAAAAAGCGGCGCCTTCGTACGAGGAGAGACGCAAGCAGGCCACCGCCATCGTGCTGCTGGGCGTGATTGGAGCGGAGTTTGGAGCCGAGATTGAACCGCCAAAGTTGTTGACCCGGCCGCGCAGCTCCAGCCAGATCCCCGAAGGGTTCGGTCTGACCACCGGTGGCTCGAACTACTCCCTTGCCAGGCACACATGTAAGTCTTAAAAACATTTCAAGCGACATCTCATGAGCAGCGGGGAGGGAAGCGGAATATTGTATGCTGCCTGGGGTTTACCAATGGGAGGATAGCTCGGTATATTAAATAAATGAAGGAATTGTGTAGGTTCTTGTGATCTGTGTGATTTCCTCTCCCCGTTACGTTATCTCCTCCGGGTTGTTAGGTTGCTGATTGTTGTTGATTGGCTCAGGCAGCCTTTGTGAGGGTTGGGGAAGGAGAAGAGTTAGTTGGACCGAGACATCTCCGAAGCAGTAACACTGATCGACGAGCAAAAGGCTTCAGCTATAGATAGTTTTAATTTAGTCGATTTGGTAAAAATTCCATTTTTACATGGCTTATGAATTAAGTCTTCGGGGCTGGGAGTTGAGAGACATCTATTTCACTACGACCCCAACCATGAAGTGCGCTTTATCTGCTGTGCCAATACTGCACCGGACAAAAATAACTTCAGCCCAAGCAATTTATTACCAGCTTTATTTAATTAACAGAAATAGAACTATGCAAGAAGTCCATGTTTTCTTAGTTTTGAATATATTCACATATATTCTATTTTCATGAAATACATTTCTGGCTGTAACATAATTACAAAAGGGTTTCTAACGATCAATTAGCCTTTTACACTTAAACTTGGATCAGCGAATACAACGTGCCATTGGAACACAGGAGTGATGGGAGTGATAAAGGGCCATTGGAACACATGGCCCTTGAGTGATGGGATTGATAAAGGGCCATGGGAACACAGGAGTGATGGGAGTGATAAAGGGCCATGGGAACACAGGAGTGATGGGAGTGATAAAGGGCCATTGGGACACAGGAGTGATGGGAGTGATAAAGGGCCATTGGGACACAAGAGTGATGGGAGTGATAAAGGGCCATTGGGACACAGGAGTGATGGGAGTGATAAAGGGCCATTGGGACACAGGAGTGATGGGAGTGATAAAGGGCCATTGGGACACAGGAGTGATGGGAGTGATAAAGGGCCATTGGGACATGGGAGTGATAAAGAGCCTCACTACGTCTATGAAGATATTCCATTAAAATTCAGCCGTAGTCATTTCCAACATTAACCCTGTCTGCGCTGGATTTCTCATCCATTTCATGTTATTTCAATGGACAAAATTTGCTCCCCCCCAACACAAAGACATTTTGACCCCAAACTTTTGAACGCGTGTGTGTATATATATATATATATATATATCCATACTGTATATTAAAAGGGTGCACCTATCCTCTCTACTTTCTCCCCCATTTACAGCCTGCAGCACCCAAGTTCCATCATCCAGTAAATGGCATCCATCGTATGTATGCTACTTTGTCGAAGAAATAAACCTAAAATACGCAGCGATAGCGATTTCATCTTAACTTTGGTCACAGAGAAATTTAGATATTCCCACAGAAAGAAAATAACTAACAAACTTCCATTTTCATCTTCATTTTTTTCTGTTACAGACTAATAATGGCTGAATTAATAGTAATAAATTATTATTTATTTATTAAATAAATTATTATTTATTAAATTATTATAAATTATTATTCAGTTAAATAATGCTTCAGTCCAACACTTTGTATAAAAAAATGTATATTCTAAAGCCGTAGGAATCCTTGTAATCTTTATGGAAATTATCCCCCCCCTCTTATATTTTAGGGTAGGGAAGAGCATAGTCATTTTTTTCACTTCTCTCCATAAATTGAACCAAATCTGATCTAAGTCTCATTTACTGCCTGGGAATGGAATTGATCTTGCCTTCACTTTTGATTCACAGAGCGAGGATTCTGATAGGAAGAAAAATAGTGCGGTTAGGTCCGTTTAAGTGAGCCACAGAGGGAGACGGGAAATGCCGCCAATGCTTTAGGTAGCGAGGTTTTTTACTATAATTCTCTAATTTGTGTTATATCCTGATGACTCCAAATATTACATATATTCAGCCAAAACATCTCCCGCAGGGCATTTAACAAACGGACGGGAAAAGGGACAAATAATATAATATTATAAATAATATTCATTTACAAAATAGACAACCTGAGCATTTAAAGAGATCACACGGCGTCAAAGTGCATAGGGAAGAGAAGGGACACCTTCCTCGCCACAAGAAAGAGAACTACGGCTAAGGGGAAAATAGTGACTAGCAATTGGATTTTTTTAATGCCGTTCTATGATGTCATGCCGTTCAGTACCTGACATCATGACCTTGGCTTTTAAAAATGCTATTTTTTATGGTTTTTTTACCTAAAAATCGCTCAAGTCACTTTATAGTTGGTGAAAACATCTTCTTGCTGCATAAAAATCTGATTAAACCTTAAAGCCACACTGGATATAACAAACAAACAAAAAAGAAGTCTGTAGTTTTAATTTGTACGCGCCCGTAACATTAACCTTGCTCAGGCTGTGTGAGCAGAGTCATTTCTCCCTCCCGTTCCTCGTTCCTGCCCCAGTCGGCGGCTATCGATAACGGCTTCTCGCGTCTCCGGCACATCTCTCTCCCTTCTCTATTGCCCGGCGGTTCCCACACGCTGTAATTGAAGTTACCAATCGTTCCGTTTATTGTTTATTTCTCTCTGAGATTCCTCCCCGGAGTATACTGCATTCTAAAATATTTTGGCACCATGTAAATAAATAAGAGACGCGGCACGTCCTGAAAGCTTCATCCCCTTATTTGTAGCACTTAATTTCCTACAAGATTCTTCTTTTTTTTTTTTTCTCCTTTCTTTAATAATCTAAGCCTCGGCTGATTCATATCAGTAATTACCCGTCGGCTGTACCCCCCCCCCAAGAAGCCCGAGAAATACTGTACTATTTATTATTAGAGGTATAGAATTGGTGTTAGCTGTGGATGCTAAAAGAGAAAATTCACTAAGGATAATGCCGTTACTGGCTAAGTGAATAGATTGAAAGCCTTTGGGACTACTTAAATCTCTTCTTTGGGTGAAATTTGCCCGAAGATGAGACCCAAGTAACCTTGAGTAGTCTCAAAAGCTTACATTCTATTGCACTTAGCTAATAAAGGTATTATCTTTGCCAAGTTTACCCTTATACTTTTTTTTTTTTTAGTATTTTTGTCCTTAATATGTCCGGCTTGGAGGAAGGAGGAGAGAGGATGTGATAGAAACATTAAACACATTAAGGGAGTTAATTTTTGGGGCTATATAAATAAAAGATAATAATAAAAATAATTAATAAAAACTACAGGAGGGGAGTTTAGTTTTAGATTATGGCCTCTAACATTTCTCCTCCTTTGAAATAAAGAGTTAGAGGCTTAGATGCAATATTACTTCATGGAGTGGGCAAGTAGATAAGTGGAACAGCCTCCCAGTAGAAGCGGTAGAGGCTAATACAGCGGCGAGTCCAATGCGTTAATTACGGACTAGTTGGGGGCCGAATGGTCCTTATCTTTAAGCAAGTTCCAGCTTTCTATTTGTAATATTTTGTCAAAATGGACGTGTCCTGCGTTTTATTAACCCACGAAAATCTGATTTCTTGATTGATGGACATGTAGTAAATGGGGGAGATAGCGGTATGAAGCCAGCGCCTTTAATGCGGGTTAATGCAGTCTTTGGCCAGTGTAGCGGTGCTGACGCGTATCGGAGAAGCCGCATTAGCATAGCCACTACTTGTCCTGTAGTAGTTAATGGACTCAAAGGTTAAGAGCAAAGACTCAACATCTCCAATCAGCCGAGCTTTTCCAGGGCTAATTACCTCTTTACTGCGCTGACTCTAATGTGACATGTTTATTGCCTTAACTAACAAGTCATTAGCTTAGTTGATGTTTTTGTCAATATTAATTCCTTCATTTAAGCCAAGTCAAAGTTTAAACAAAGATGTCCAGACTGTGAAACAGGCAGAATTAGTAACCTTTCTATTAACAGAAGGTTGTTGGGATTTTTTTTTTCCTCTTTCCCTGTCTTCCGAGTCTGTGAAACCCGCGCGGATCCAAGTAAATATTTCAAGTGATCGGAGCAGAAAGGCCGCCAGAACCTGCTCGGCTAATATTCACAAAGTTCAGTTTCGTAGGGACTGTTTTCCTGAACTTGCCAATATAGAAACATACAGTTTGACGTTGGATAAGACCCCCTACGCCACATCTTGTTGGAGTAAAGACTCCAACCTTAATCACGTTGCTCTCGTCTTAGATACAGGAGCCATGTGTCTATCCCATGCATGCTTACATTCCCTCACTGTATTAATGTCTGCCACTTCTACTGGGTGGCTGTTCCATTTAGCTACCGCTCTCCAGTGCCTGTAGTGCATTGAAACAAGCCCTGGCTGCTGTTGTGAAAGTAACCGATGCATAAAATTCCCTTACAGTAGAGCTGACATGGGTAGTGGGATACTATAAGCTACATTTAGATGAGGAACGGCCACCTTATCTTTAGGGTCCCAACAGCTCCATCCTTTTATTGAGCCAGCGTAGAATCATACATGAAGATCTGGATTCAAAGATGAGACCCACTGAAGTTTTCAAGGTGTGATGGTGACCAGAAGGCTCAACCACCCTTCACACCCACCACCGAAAGCGACCACAGACGTGAGGCGGCCGACTACCAGAAACGTCTGACCTCTGATTGCCAACAAGGGTTTTGCCACTAAGTACGGATTTTTTTGTTGTTGTTCTGTCTGTCAGCGGGCAAAGGTATAAAATCATCAGGGGATCAAAAAATTTTTTCCTTCACTGTACAGCGATACCATTTATGTGCTGTCTATAACAAGCAGTATACCTGAAATAGACAGTCGTACAGAAAACAACAGTATATGGCAAAAGTCCAAGTACTGAGGGGTCGGGAGTGTGAGGACTGGGGATTAATCCTCCTCCTCGAGACTGTCAATGACGGAGCAGTCTCTCACCAAGTTGAGGATGGGCCTGCAACAGTCTCGGACAGCGACCTGCTCCTTACTCGGCATCAGGCCGTTCCTGACAAACCACAAAGTGCCCTCAACACACCAGACTCCAAGCTTCTCCTACGGCTCCTTCCGTGTGACGTCCTAGAGAGACTTCACACAAAACCGAGTGGTAGGAGAGGAACCTTTACTCCACCGAGTGCGCTCGCTTTCCAGGGATCTCAACAAAGCCTGTGCTCAAGGACTCAGTCAGGACAGTGCCCAGAAATTGGTTTTCTAAAGCAATGGAAGAATCTTGGTACAACTTGAGCTGACCGCAGGATCCCAGTGTGCTCTTTGCCGAGGCATCATGCGAAATGAAGCAACATTTGAATGAAATGCCCCGGATATACATTTGGTTGCCCCGGATATACATTTGGTTGGTCCGAATAACCGGAGAATGAAATAATAAAAATAATAGAAGAGGTGGATGTTTTCACTGCTATTCTGGTTTTGTCAGACCCTTTGAATGTAGGGACCGTATAAAGCGCTGCGGAGCTTGTTGGCGCCATATAAATACAATGTAGCGATACGCTGATACAGCCTCCGTGCGCGGCCGTTGGCGATCGGTACATTACAGCCGTCTGACGCCAGCTTTCTGTGCGCAGAAATTTCAAGGAGATGTTTTAATTGGTTATGCTATTTATCAACACATTTAAATAAAGTAGCCACTTATTACTAATTCATCTGGGGCTTGCAGCGATAGCATAAATCGTGATGCATCTAGAATTTAAGTGAACGAAATAAGTGATCCCACAAGGATGCCATATCATTTAGCAATTCATTAAATGCCATAATCGTCGTTACCTTCTCGGCTTTGTTTTCAGTGTCGTCCACAGTCGTCGGGGAAAGGGTGTCTTTTTTTTTTTTGTGTGTCTTTTTTTTTTTGTGTGTGTATTTTTTTTTTTTTTATTGCGATGGTTTTTAATATCCCCGTGGCAACGGTGCTGCATTGCAAACCCAAATTGAAAAACCCGTGGCCTCTTCAATAACTCACAGTCGGTGCTTTATTCATTTACTTTCCCTTGTCTTGAAGGTATTGATTTTGCTGGCCGTGTTTTGAAGGATACAGAGCGAGATCTCGGGAAGGATGTGCGTTTGGACTGCAGTATGGAATATTTGCATTATTAAGCAGAAGCCGGTCGTTTCTTCCTCATTACTTCACATTTTTATGACACTAATGATCTTTTTTTTTTTTTCAATTTTTATTTTTTTTTTTTACCCCTTTTCTGAAATTTTTCCAGCTCATGAATATTTTTAAAATACAATTAAAACATAGATATCAGTAGAAAGGATACTAATGATGAGATTTTTCTGTATGTATACTTGAATTTTCATGGTCACCAGTTATATATATTCCAAAATGTAAATAGTCCAGGTTATATATATATATATATTTTTTTTTTCTGTGGGAAATTTGCATCCAGTAGAGCGTTTGTGAGGTCAGGCACTGATGTTGGATGAGACGCCCGGCTCACAATCTCCCTTCCAGTTCATCCCAAAGGTGTTCGATGGGGTTGAGGTCAGGGCTCTGTGCCGGTCAAATTCTTCCACCCCAAACTCATCCAACCATGTCTTTATGGAGCTTGCTTTGTGCATTAGGGCTTTAGAACCCTGTAATAGTCTCATACCCAGCAAACATTCTGAGCTTCTTGAGAAGAGGAGCATCAGACATTTTGGCTCCAAAGAAGGACTGGCCCTTCCACAAAGGGACACTATGAAGTTGGGTGATTTAACATTTCTGTATATACCTATGTGATGGTGCCTACAGATTAAATGAAGCAATACAAATATAATATCGGAAACATATTTTACGTGTAACTATGGGAGCAGCCATCACAGCGTCCCGTTTCCACGTTTCGTCCTCTTTAAGTAACTCTCTTTACTGTAGTTGCTCTCCCCTTTTGGTTCAGGGAGCATTTGTACGAGTGGGACGAGAAGAAGGCAAACATGGATAGGATTTGCTTGCTTTGACACATTTTACCACATATTAGACACTACCAAGTCATCATTTATCTGGTTAGAGTCTTGCAGTACAGCAGTCTGTAATCCTCTTACTCTTTATGGCCTTATCTGAGTGTCTTGACATCCATTATGAATCTACCCATGCCAAGACTCTCAGTTCACACCGGGTTCCTATCTTAATGTAAAACGCAAATTTGACTTATTTCTTCTTTTTTTTTTATCTTATCATCTGACAATCGTTGCCTCCGTGTAGCAGTTTGTCGGGGTTCTTGCGATCTTGTCTCGGCAGAATCAGAAGGTCCGTGCTGCTAATACCGTTCGTAATTAGCGACGATGTGTTTAATCAGGGGCCAATCAAGTGCATTCCATGCGTTTTGTTGCTTGCTGAGCAGTAATTAAGGAGGCATGTATCAGTATAATACTAATACTATTATTTATCCTATATACTAATACATTCCAAGCAGATTTCTGAACACTTTCTGATATATTTCTTTTATTTACTTACTTTTTAAGTTTTACCTCCTTTACCAAGAGATTTAAACATTCATGGGATAGGCATATGGCTCCTAAAACGAGACCAACGACTGATTAAGGTTCTAGGTTCAGACTAGATGGCCGAATGGCTCTGATCTGCCATCGGATTCTATGTTTCTATATGTCCTGCTCATTCATGCTTCATCAGCCTGAAGAGACGGCGCCGAAGTATGACATCATATCTCAGCACCTCTATAAATCAGGCCATGCACATTGCAATTGTTGATCCTGTCCTTTCTTTGCCAGGGTTAATAATCTCTTATTAACCGCACAAAAAATGCCCCATAATTATAGTTGCTTATTGCCCGCATGTAATAAATAATCATTGATATTCAAAGCTTTATTTAAAACCTCTTTGTTATTCAAGCACTATATGCCCTGCTTAATCCGCCACATAATCTGTAGCAAACTACATCTTGTAAGAATACCTTTTTTTGTGCTTATTATAATGCCGAGGTACAGATCTGTTCTTCTCTCCCCCGCCTGAATCTTAATCTCATCTGCCCGTTGACAGCAACCATTGCTAATAATCCCTGCCTTGAGCGAGTAATGTATCTACCCCAAAAGACCCTTTCAAAAAGCTGTATGAAAGTGGGCAGAATATAAGCCCCCACATGAAAACCAACAGAGATTTCTGCCTCGGGTTTGGAAATTATATCTTCACTTCTGGCAGCCATTCACTAGGAATAACCTTCAAGGTTCCTTTTAAATGCCAAGCGAGGCTGTCCAGAGATTTGTCTAAGCAGCTGCGTTGACCTCTGCAGAGGTCCGGAATATGAAATGGCTGCAGCGAGTGACCCCAGCGTCCTCTTTCCTCCAGCAGAACAGATAATAAGGAGACTACAAAAGACACACACACCGCATAATATAGATAGTGCAGCCCTAATGGGGGAAACACAGCTGGTCATCCCTAAAATATACGTATTTTTAACCTTCGGACGCTTCTGTTACGTTTTATTTCGGTTTTACCTGAGCTCTTCGTGTTCTAGTCCACATCTTCTGCTATATTTGTTTATACCGCGCTTAATCATCGTAACAGGCGAAGAGATAATTGCTTTTTGCACTGGGAAGGCAATAATTGTGATATTTTGTCATTATGTTGTCAGAAGGCTCTGGCGAGATCATTAAGCAGTACGAATTTTAACTAAATGGATATTAGCTGTCAGTTTAATGTCATGATCGCTCCACCACCTGCAACGATCTATCCATCCATATCTGCCTTGGCAGGAGAGGTCCCTTATAGAAAGTATACAAAGGGGAATTAACACAAGGGGCAAATTGACCGGAAAATGCCACCAAAATAACCCAAGAGAAAATGGAGTCTTTCATGAAAGTTGATAAAGTTAATGTATAAAAAGGTCAAGTTGTTCCCCATCTTGAGATCTTTAGCCAAAGGTGGGCCAACGTAAAATATATATATAGTCATATAAGCTTTTGTGATGTCAGAGGTCTCTTCTTCAGATGGATAAGACATAAGAAGTCTTGTGTGACTTTATATCATTGTCTTCATTGGCCCAATTCTGACCAAAATGTTTAAAGAGCCATCTCAGTTCTTATTATCTTAGACCCCAGTAAGTCCTACTGATCGATGAAGAGCTCCCATAAGATGCTTGAGATGGTTAAGCATTAGTTCCGTCCCTGTTGAAACCTTGACGACTTAAAAGAGCTGGGAGATCCTCAGAGGGTGGTAACTTTGGAAAGAACTCTTTAACTCAACACCTAGCTGTCTCCAAGTTGAGTGCCTGTGAGTCTCAGGGACTGTAGTAGCGTTACTGTATCCGCGACCAACACTAGCTGGGCAACAAGGATACAAAAGCAGCCTGGGATAAGTAGTAGGCTGAATACTTGTTATCAGGATGCCAATGGTCTCAGCTACTTCCATTCAAGAAACACCGTGAATGTTCCTGGAATCGTTCTGCAGAGCAGGCGTGTGTAACGGTGTTACTATGTTATCAATATCCATTTGCAATGCACTCAACAGCAATATTTTCTTGTCAGTCTAATGTTGCTCTGAGAACAAACCAAAAAATCCCGTTTTTTTATTCACTTTTTATGATGGAGAACGTTGATCTGCACGTTAAGAACATAAAACGCACGTTAATTTAAATAATTATTCTGCGTTGTATGAAAGCTTTGCACCGGAAACCCGTTCCATTTCTGGTTGCACGTTGACACATTGTATTCCTTTGTATTAGGCGCGTCCATTCATACGTCAAACAACAAAACTGGATTTAATTTTGATTTACCGTGTCTATAAAAGGATTATATGTATAGCGCTATATACTGTGTCAGTTTATGGGCCAGCGCAAGGTCGCCCATAAATAATGTCACCCTGTCCATACATTTTATGGGGTCCTGGCCACACGCTTCCTTTTGTATATAGAATCCTGCCTCCTATTGTTTCATTTCTGTCCTCGGATCTTTGTGAAAACCCCTTCATTTTGTTTAAACTTTTCAAAATTTCATATAGTGATTGTGTGTATATTATTATTATTATTTTATTATATATATATATATATATATATATATATATATATATATATATACATATATTTTGTGATGCCTTCTACTTAAGTAAACAAAAATGAAATTTGTATACAGATTTAAATATATAAAAAAAAACCTCTATACAAGAATCTGTATACAGTAATAACCACCCCTAGCGATGTATACCATAATAACCACCCCCCCCCAATGTTGGTCAGTATTGAAAACCTGGTTTTATCTCATTTTTTTTCCAATAAACTCCCTTTATCTGCAGATCTGGATGCGGCCATTGTTATCAGTCATGTGATATTTTGGGTGACTTTCCTGCTCAAACACCACACTGAGTTGATGCTTTTTGGCAATGCTAATGAAGTCTGTTGCTCCATAGACTTTCATTAGTCACAGTGTCCTGCTGGGTGGTTAAGGTTGAGGCTTTCTAAGTGTTGGCCCCAGGCAGTATGATAAGGAGTCAGGTTGTTTATCTAGTAGATTAGGTTCAGATAACAGCGAGAATGCATAGAAATGGCTAAAATACAGCTGCTTGTAAATATTATGGCAAAAAAAAAAGAAAACAGCACAATATTTTTTAAAACTCATTTTAAAAAAAAATTGTGATTTTCCCTTTAGTTGTAACTTTCATTTATTCTTGTTATTAAATTGCGCTTTTTTGTTTGAGCTTGTATTATTATCAGCCATCAGAGTTTATTTGGTAAACCGAAAGCTTATAAACTCTGCCTCAATTACTGGGATGGATAGGATCCTGGCAGCCTGACTTCACCTCTTCTGTTCCCATCACGTCTTTTGTGTCATTCAAATGATTTGTCTGTCAAACTATTTTCTCCACCATTAAGTTTAATGTTTGTAGTCCGGTGTTGGTTTTTTTTCTGCTGAGGAAGCAGATTTTTTTTTTTTTAATGCACAAATGTAAGCTGCTTTAAAAAGTCTTCTAAAAATAATTTTACTCATTCAAAGTAGTAGGGTTTTATGCCATTTATCTTCATTTATTACAGGCAAAGCCTTAACGTTCCTCCTGCTGCAACCGCCAAGCGCCAAGCTGCCTCCTCACAGCACCATACGCAGGACAGCGATTGATCTGATTGGACGGGGCTTTACCGTTTGGGAACCATATATGGACGTGTCCGCCGTGCTAATGGGTCTTCTGGAACTCTGCGCCGACGCCGAGAAACAGCTGGCAAAGTAGGTCCTCGTGTAACATAACACGATGTTGGCACTTATGAGATGTTTGGGGGCTTAATTAAAAAAAAATATAATAATAATATAAAATAATCTTTTATATAGACAACATCATTGCTTTCTTTTTGGGTCCAGTTATAATTTCTTCTAATATACTAACATAGTTTCCTCTGTTTTTGAATATTTTTTGGAGGTTGGCATTCAGTTTAAATATTTAAGATTTAAAAATAAAGAAAGTAACCCAAATATCACTGATGCCCAAAGATTCACTACATATACTTTATGTCAAGAACTATTCATCATCCTATGGCAAGGGAAAGTAAGAAGTTAGTGCTACCTGTAGGAAGGGCCGAGCTGGTTGTCTAATGTGTAGCTTTCTAGTGATCTGAGTATTTTAGTTATTCCAATTCTGTAAGGCCCTGGAACATTTTAACAAAAAAAAAAGTGTGCCTACCCCCGATCCAAGCACACTGACTCGGGAGTCAGATTTGGGCCAATTTATAATATATTTCACCAGCCGGAGAAGTGGTATATTGTCAGTCTACCAAGTCCCCCGGCCTTGTGGAAAATGCCACGAGAAGCCCGGTCATCCCTCCCATGAAGGTCGTGATTAGGTGAACTTTGCCACGTTCTATCTTATCTCCTGCTTTCAGCAGCCCCTTTATCTGCCGCTCGCACACATTCTTCATGTTTCTGGCAGTATCGGACTATTTAAAAGCACAGGTCAGAATTTCTGCTGATTAGAAGTTCTAATATATTTGTCCCCGAGTAAGGATTAAGGGATTCCCTTCAGCTGCCTTTCTTGCTCACAGCTACAAAAAACCCATAATCCTGAGCGGACTTCCATGTCGTTAAGGGATATTTTATTATAATATTATATAATGTGTGTGTGTGTGTGTATATATATATATATATATATATATATATATATATTATATGTCTAAATATTTTCCATAGTATGGCTTTTTTTGTAGTTTCCAGTTTTTTGAGGGGCCTTTTTAGAGTCGGGGAGATGCAAATGATCTGGCACTCTCACATAGATCGCACCACATAAGTAAGTTTTTGTTAATGACATGTCAGAAATGTTAATAATAAAAATGGATATTGTCTTAATAACCCAAAAGAAAATGGGGTCTTTACCGTTTATTGGGCCAGCGTAGAAAGAAAGAAGAAAAGTTGCACTTGAGACTTAAGAGGTATCTTCTAGAAAAGGTACCGACTTTGATTAAAGACTCCTGACGTTCTAGTGTCAGATATCCGAAATCACGGCCTCCAGCTGTATTTTGCAGCAAAAGGCATTACTTTTCCCAATATTTCCAAGAGTCTAATTACCCGGCTCCATGCTGATTGTGATTCACATTGGGGAGTATTTACCAGGCCTCTCCGACCCTCAGACGAGACACTTGGGGATCATCGTATAATGTATAATAGCTTTAAATGCCTTATGGCCATTTGTTAAAGTTTAGTCTTCCTGGCTGCAACTTATTTGCAAAGCAAGAAAAAAAAACAAAACAAATAATTGGTCATAAAATTATTCATGTGGCCGTGGCGTTTACGTCACTTTGCCAGGAGGCAAGGGCCGATAGAACAAGGGCCTCCCTGTGGACATTATAACAGAAGGTGGCATTAAAAATGTTCTTATTGTCTCCAACCAAAAGAACTTGATTCATCATATTAAAAACGCTCACATTCCGGATTGTTACTAATTATATTTCACCCGCCAACCATATCATGGATTGCATCTTTCAATTTAGAACTTAACGGCAGATTAAAACCCTTCGGCTCGCCTATCCCGCCATATTGTTGCTGTGTTAAATAACCCTAAGATATGTTTGATAATGTGTTGAAACCCCCCACCACCACCACTAGATAACCAGGAACCTTTCAGGGGAGCCGGTGCCACCGTGGCATTTTCGGCGTACAAAAGAATTCTGTTGCTCAGATAACCTTTCCATGGCATGAATAAAATAAATATTAAAAAAAAAAAAAAATCACAAAAAAGCAAACGATCTGCAAACGTGTTCCGTAAGAAGCCCTACCTATCCAAGGCATAGAATACACATTGGGATTCCGTCACTCTTTATGGCCATTTATTGCTTATCCCGCCACTACGTCAAAGTACCCCGAGTTTGGCGAGGAGTCTAATTTTTATGGCTATAAAGGCGAATCAGTGGGACTGCTTTGCGGTCTGAATTCTAGAACAGTGGAATCATGGGAAATTAAGAAACCTTTACATAATAAAAGCCCCCGACACCCTACACACCCAGCAGTCCATGATATCACGCGTAGTTGTGCCCGGATCACGTGTGTTGAAGCTCTGCCCGCATGGCCGGATTGTCTCGGTACTCGCTACCCACCCAGTCCATGGCACCGAGAATGAGACGGTGAGCAATCATGGAGTCCACGTGTTCGCTTTCATATGTTTTACACCAGCGCTTTACTACCACTGTGTCCATTCTAAATAAACAGTTCGACGCTGTAACGTTTCCAAACTCTTGAAAAATAATGATCAATTAAAAAGGGGGGGGGGGGGCCTTGATTGTGATGTATGTGACTTTTAAAAAGGTTATTCACTAATGAAAACATACATGCCCTTATGGCTGGAGTCGTTTACCTTAATACTGCTCTGTTTCTTAAGACTTTTTTTTAATCACATTACGTAATATTGAGAAATTAGATGATTTTCCGTTCTTTGCCGTCGAACGCATACGGCAGAATTCTCTTAACTTGAGTTGACCTTCTATAATGCGGTTAAAGAATATAAGAGGATATTGCTTAAGGTTTTTTTCATTGAGACAAAATAACACAATATAGCTTAACACAAAATAAAGCATCAGCGTTGTTTTCGTAGCTTAAGGTATAAGGACATTCTTTCAATATTACATTTTTAAAACAAAAAAAATAGTTTATTGAGCAAATTTTACAAGAGGCCAAAAAATATTCTTTCCCTCTAACAACTAGATGATGACCACAAGCAAAAAAAAAAATATATATATATTTTTATACATTTATTTTTGTCTTTTGCCCAAGTGAACAAACCTTAAAGTCCGCAACCTAAATATGAGATATCTTGACTTTCTCCCATGGTTATTCCTCCCCTGTAAATGTATCTCACACTGAAGTTGCTGATTGGTTCATTCAGCCTTCATAAGGGCAACGGGAAGATGACATCATTACAGGCTATTAATTTAAATGCTACTTTTCGGCTGCACATCTCAGCTTCCGTAAGGTTAAAAAGAGTCCCTTGCGTTTTAAAAAGAAAATCGCTTAAAAATATTACTTTTCAGCAGACAAAAAAAAAGTAAAAGTTTAGTTTATTTATGCTAACAGCTATTATGATGACAATTTCCTTCGATAACAAGACGGGTCGTCTTCTCGTAGTCGAGGATCAGTTATGATCACCAGGCGCTAATCTACCCCCTTCCTAATTATTAGCCCTTATAATAAATACTATCTCTCAGCAGGGCGGCCTGTTGTTCCTTAAAAAGAAGGAAAGGCAATTTATCAAATGCTTCCGTATCCTCTCCAACATACCAGAGAGGAAGCAGCTTTCAGTACCATTATGGAATGGCCGGGTTCTAAATAGTAAATGGAATTGGTGATCTCTCCAGTGCAGACGGGAGCCGGGGCTCTCCATACAGACTCAAATTGGACGTCCTTTCTTCAAAGAAGATCCCTGACTTGTTTCTTCACATACGGCTGTGTCAGGGTCCGGCGACCCGATGCGGTACCCGCCGGGGTCCGGCGACCCGATGCGGTCTCTTACCTGGATGCCCGCTACCCGCGGGCATCGGATCCAGCAGGTGTCCTACCGGCCTCTCCACTCGACCGGCTTTTGCTAGGCGCGCGCGCGCGCCCTCTATTAACTTTATTGTTCCCCGAACAAGGTTCGCGGGAGCTCGCCGCTGTAGCCTCCCGCTCGGGGGCGGAGCTTCCCCCGAGCGGCAAGTTTAAAACCAAGCACTGAGCTTTGCTCAGTGCTCAGTTATTGTGCTTCCCTACTACATCCTGAGTGCGCCTTTCTAGTGATTCTCCGTGTACCTACCTGGCTTTCCTTTGACCACGCTCCTGCCTGACCCTTATCTACTAAACGGTTCGTGATTCCTGGCTCTCCTTTGACTACGGCTTTGCCTGACCCTTTTGTACCTCGTTGCCCGCTCGTGTACCGTGCCTCGGCTTGTGTCCTGACTTTGGCTCGTCTGCTCCTCCTGTACCTCGTGGCCCGCCTGTGTACCGTACCTCGGCTTTTCCTGACAGCGTTGTTGGCCTTATCTGCTAAGCGCCTCTGCCTGCATATTGAGCTCTGCTCCCTATTGAACTTGTCCTTTCTGATTCCTGCTCCTGACAGGCTGGTCCTGTTTCTTTGTTGTGGTTGTAAAGTCGCATTTTGAACCCTAGTTGTTCAGCTTCTAGTACTCTTGATGACACCATGCTCTTCAAAGATAAGTAGAACCAAAGCCATCCTCCGGAGCCATGCTGTCAGCCAGGGTCAATTCAAGGTTTTCCCTTCGCTTTAAGTTGCTTTTTGTTACCTGGAGAGCCTTTGTAATTCATCAGTGAAGTCCTTGGCCAGAACTTCTGTATCTTATTTTATTTTTTTCCTTCTATTTCTCTCATTTTGCCACATAGTGAAGAATGCCTCGCGTACGATGCTTTGTATTGACCGTGTTATTGAAAACCTGTTTCTAGGCATTTTCTGATGTTTCGAACAAAAGCTGCGGTCTATTTACAAAGCTTTGCAAAATGTGAAGTATGTTTTCTTCAGGGGAAGCAATTTCAGTGACTTTATAGTAAGCAAGACAAGTATACATACCAAGCCGTCTCTAGACCATAACTCACATCACGTTAAGCTACTATAGGTTGGTGGAGATCAACACTTACCCACCCCTGATGTTCTTTCGACACATTTTTTTAATATGGAGCTTCAATCTTTCGGGTAATTCATGGGTTAACTGTATCTAAGAAATCAAAATATCAATTTAATATTAATGACGGCTTATGGTGGGGACCAAAGTTTGGAAGATTCATAGTCATTTAGTAACGATTCATAAGCTATAGAGGTAGAAGAAAGTGCCGTTGCCTTCGAGACGTCATTAGCCAAGCATTGTATGATGTTTTAACAAAGGGGGCGATGGATTTCAAGGTAAGAATGTGGGAGAAGAAGACAATCTCTACAAACTTATTTTTATCCTTCTTGAAAGAGCAACATTTCTGTTATCAAAAAAGGGAGTCCATATTTATGTTGCCCTCAAAAGTTCATCTTTGGAGCACGTGACGGAAATGCGCTTTTTTTGTGTGTAAATGTACCTTTTTTCACACCATCACAAGCAAGTACATAAGAAGTATCCACCCGGCTCTAGTCGGATCATTAAAGTAGCTTCGTATGGACGATACCCCTCCTTACAGCAGCAGACGGGGCAATAATAGTGTTTAACAAAATCAATAGTACACAATTATGTTAAAATAGTGAATATTAGTCCCAAAGCTAAAGATAATTCATTTTAAATTAATTTCATTACTATTCACTGTATCCGAGCGGCTCATCAGACTTACATATAATACCTTCCAAAGCTTTTCCCCGTATTAAAATATCCAATTATTATCTAATGAATTGGATATCATCTTACCTCCCCGCGCAAGATATTTGTTTATTTCATCTCGGATCGCTCGTTCTCGCAACGGCCCGGCCAACCTTTTTTCTTTTGAAGTGGCACATGCTTGAAATAAATTTACTCCAATAATTTAGCAGTCATCTTAAGAGGTTTGCGCATTCATACGAGTAATACATGCGCCACTAAAAGGAAAAGAAAAGAAGAAACACAATTTGAAAGGCCGAGGAAAGCTCTTCTATTCAGTTTCTGGATGCTTGAGTACACGCTGCGTACTTCAAAGCCGAGTTGCCGTTTGTTTAATATCCGGCTCCGATGAAAAGTTGGCAAGTTAGTCCCGTCTTTGTGCGAAGCGGAAGACGTCTTGTAGCGACCAAAAAGCTCTCATTTCTTTTCCTCTTGCATTTATGCTCAGAACTTCAGTGACATCGGACAATACAATGACCACAAGACGAGCCGTCAGCTCGTGATATCAATGGTGACCGTAGTGGCGTTTTTCAATAAAGTATGCCAATTTTTGTTTCATTGTGCATATTCTTCTTTGAACATCCTACCGCTGCTGTACAAATCTGTTTCATTGTTGAAATATTCTAAAAAAAAAACCTAAAAAAAAACTTTATTACTAATTATTGGATTAAATATCATCTACTGCTACTGGAAATGTTTGGTAGATCTGACTTGATTGCTCCTGGTTTGGGTCAGGTTTTAGAACAATTTCAAATATGAAATGTTCTGTCCCAACCATTGAAGGTTCCAGTGACCTATCATGTGGACATTAACCAAAAGAACACAACTACACAACTAATGATATTATACAGAGATGTTTATATTTTCTATATATCCCTGTATGTAAGAGAGAAACATTCAAAATGGCAGCAGGTATCACTCTCAAAAATGGCAAAACATTAGATTGGACGCCACCAATGTTATCCAATAATGGAATCTTCAAAACAACAAAGTTTGTGATTAAGAACAACGCTGGTTATCTTTCTTTGGACAATGACGTTCATCACCAAGAAGTGGTACATTCAGATGAGATTATTGTCTCAAAAGTGAGCAACCTAGATGCCATTTGGGAACGTCCTTCTGAAGCAAACAGTAACCTGGGAAGTGCTGCAATTTTTTTGTTTCCGTGTTGGGAGTCAGTGTTTGAACATCGTCAATTAACCTGTTTCTACTCAATGGGGATCAACACAGAAACATATTGAGTGAAATGTGAAAAACCGCCACCCCCAAACCTGCTGTTCAATTCAAACAAAAACATGCAAAAAAGGTCACTTCCCATCTCACCACAGGAGATCCAGACATCCCATCGGCTAATTAGTGGGTATGAGCCTCCAGGTTTTAGGCCTGGCAAAGACTCAACATTATGAGGTCCAATGGTAGCGAGAAGATTCCTCTTCAAGAAGAACTGAGAAGTTTATCTACATGAGGTTGGGGTATGACTCCTTGGAAACCACCGTTATTCCACAAACATGGACTAGATTTTTATTTTTCCTTTCAAGTTTGCCTGATATTTCTAATGACAATCTTTTGAAGAACAACCATGAACAGCTCATAGCAGAAATAACTAAGAAACCATGACAGCACTAGTGATATAATGCTCTGTACATTTACCATAGACTCCAATCTTTTTTAAATTTTATTTATTTTAAAATTATTTATATGTGTAAAGTAAAAAAAAAAATAATTAAAAGTGTTTAAAACAGCACAAAAATCACCCAAAATGTAAAAAAAAAATTTACAGCATTATTTTAAATCATTTAATATCACGTAAAAAATTTAAGTTTAAAATAATGTTGTGCCTTTTTTTAAAACAGGTTAAAAAAATCATAAAAATATAATACTACCAAAATAGCTGAAGCCTATTAAAGTAAAAATATGGAATAAGTATTTTATTTTTATTTTTTTTGTTAATTAAACTCTGCTTTCTGTCAGCGGAGGGGATACCTCTCCGAAATATGTCGTATTTTCATAAAAACACAGCTATAATCTCTCGAGCAGGAATTGCAGGGGAAGATAAATACATTGCTTGAGTTTTGGTTCCTGTGCATTTTTCAGCAATAAAAAATACTTCCAGAATTCCTGATAGACAAACGAGAAATAAATCCAAATTGGAACAAACGAGCAGGAGCAATCCGTCCCTGACATCGGTGCCGGGGATGGGGCTGGCACATTTATTTTTTTTGTGCCATAAGTAATTTTAATCTTTCTTTTTTACATCCTTAGCTGTCATAAAGATTAGTATGGCTTTCTATACTTGAATAAATGAATGTATCAGCATGTAGCCTCCAGAAGCCAAAGGCAATTTTCATCATGATAAATTGCATAATAAGCGAGAAAGTGTTTGCTTATTAATCCATAACGAGACTTAGATTGAAAATGGCCTCTTACATCCATGGCAGGTAGGTTGGGGACTGCAGGAAAGGGAACTGCGTGGAGGGAAGCGGAGCAGCAGCGTGTGGAAAGGGGTGAAGCGTGCCTTTCAACCTCCCGACGCCCCGCTGAGCTGCCCCCTTTTTTGTGCTTGATTTACCGTGTACACAATAACCGCGCACAGCTGCCTGGCTTCTGCCGCCGATGTTAAACTGGCTTTATGGAGAAGCTCTGTCTGACGGCCTTGTGTCTTTCTTCCCCACCTTCTCTCTTTTAATTTCGTCTCCCGTTTGTTGGAAGAAGAAAAGAAGGGCAGTGGATAAAATAAATGTACATTGGCTTTAGAGTTTTGATTCCTTCACGGAGCTTTATTTATTTATTTTATATTTTTTTTATTTTTTTTTTGCGAGCGTTGATCGCTTTTGATTTTAAGCACAAACGATCTTTATAAACTCCAGATCCCAGAAGGGGATCTATGGGCTTCCCAACAGAGGAACCTATTGAAGAATCCACTTTAATAAATTTAAGTATTATTTAATTTAATTTCCGCACATATTGTGGTGTCGTTTGTAAATTTTGCGCAGCACTTTATTTCTTTGTTTTGTGTATTATGTTTTACACACTGGTGGTCAGTGTGTTGGTTCTGCAGCACCAAGGTATTATACTTGTTTAAGTTGTGTCATTACACCAGATATCTGGCATTTTTATTTTAAGCGCTGAATATCACTCTTTTCTAAATACTTGGGATTCATCAGAGACCCCCCTATGCATTTGCTCTTTCCCCTTCCCATGTGCATTCACAGATTGATTTTAATGGGCACACACTCCTGTCGTTTGAATGGCTGCTTCAAACAACCAAAAACTTGAACCTGAGGAGAAGCAACCTGCCTGTGCCACATCCGCCCCTAAAACAGCCTGCCTGAGCGACCACTTCCCCTAAAACAGCCTGCCTGTGCGACCGCTTCCCCTAAAACAGCCTGCCTGTGCCACCGCTGCCCCTAAAAACAGTCTGCCTGTGCCACCGCTGCCCCTAAAAACAGTCTGCCTGTGCCACCGCTGCCCCTAAAAACAGTCTGCCTGTGCCACCGCTGCCCCTAAAAACAGTCTGCCTGTGCCACCGCTGCCCCTAAAAACAGTCTGCCTGTGCCACCGCTGCCCCTAAAAACAGCCTGCCTGTGCCACCGCTGGCCCTAAAACAGCCTGCCTGTGCCACCGCTGGCCCTAAAACAGCCTGCCTGTGCCACCGCTGGCCCTAAAACAGCCTGCCTGTGCCACCGCTGGCCCGCGCGCTGTGTGAGAAAACTTTCCCCACTAAGTTTCCCGCTCCCCCTGGGCGGGAAAAGAGTTTCCTCTCACAGTGCGCGGGCCAGCAGTGGCACAGGCAGGCTGTTTTAGGGCCAGCGGTGGCACAGGCACCCCCCTGATCGGTGGCACCCGGGCGGACCGCCCCCATTAGGTACGCTACTGGTAGTATACAGTAATCACCTACTTTTGTGCAATTTATTTGCACATTTTATTAGGTTTCTGTATATTTTTTGACTGGTGAATCCAAACCTAATGAATTTGTGATTACCGTATTTTTCGCTCTATAAGACGCACCTGCTGATAAGACGCACCTAGATTTTAGAGGAGAAAAAAAAGGAAAAAATATTTTGAGCTAAAAAATGGACTATAAAAAAAGGACATCATCCTCCCGTCATGCCTGCACAGAAAAAAGCTGGTCAGACATGATGGGAAGTGTAGTTGGACTACAAGCGCCGTACTGCGCATGCGCCGGCGCCATACGTGACACGGCGCTTGCGTCAAATCCCCCCGTCCTCTCCATCCAGTCCGCCCTTAGCCGTCGCAACGGACCAGAGAAGAGGAGAGGCGGCGACAGAGGCGGCGGTCTCCAGATGAAGACCTCCCCTTGACGGCGAAGTGAGACAGAGACTGTCCGGGACACTTTTGGTGAGTACCGTATTGGCTCGGATATAGGCCGCCCCCGTATATAGGCCGCACCCTAAAAGTTTGGTGCTTTTTTAAAGAAAAAGTTTTTTTCTTTAAAAAAGCACCAAAAAACATACTGCCACTCTGCCCCCCCCGCCCCCCGAGATACGCTGCCACTGTCCTCCCTCCCCGAGATACGCTGCCACTGTCCCCCTCTGCCCCCCCCCTCCCCAACTTACCGGAGCAGACTCCCGGGTGTCTTGCGGGGCCGGCGGGGGACATCTACGCAATACAACTTCCGGTGCGGCACATCCGGCACCGGAAGTTGTATTGCGTAGACGTCCCCCGCCGACCCCGCAAGACACCCGGGAGTCTGCTCCGGTAAGTCCGCGGGGGGTGCAGAGGTAAAACGCATCCGCACGATGCGCTTAGACAACCTCCCGTGCCGGCACCCCCCTCCCCGTGGAAAGTGCTGGCAGGGGAGGCTGTCTGAGCGTATCGGGGAGTAGGATGCAGGTCCCCTGCACCGCTGCGGGGGATCTGTATCCTAACCCCGCTGCCTGCCCGGCGCCCGGGACTGCATGTCCCGGGCGTTGGGCGCTAGACCCCGAATATAGGCCGTACCCCCACTTTAAAGACTTAAAGTGGGGGAAAAAAGTGCGGCCTATATTCAAGCCAATACGGTATATCGTTGCCCCCCCCCCCTCCCTGCCTGCATCTTCGCTCCATAAGACGCGGCTGATTTTTCATCCTACTTTGGGAGGAAAAAAACTGCGTCTTATGGAGCGAAAAATACGGTATATACTGCTGACATTTTGCAGAAAATTATACCAATAAAATGCTAGATATCATAGGTCTCAATGAAATTTACCAGCAAAATAAAAACAAGTGCAGGACTGTTGAATGCTTTCTGCTAGACTTAGGATTCTCATCTATCATCTGGTTTGGAGTTTACAAAAAAAATAAAATAAAACATATGCATTTTTTCCTCACGAGGTGGAATTCACATTGAATTTTTTCTTCTCAAATACTGGCTTGTCTCAGATACCTACTAATACTGCGATTAAATGGCTGTGATCACAAATTAGCTTGCCGGTCCGGCGGTGTATTCTGCTGCTTAAACCTCGGGTACGGTTAAAATACTGCGCAGGTAGGCTTGCAAATGCCCTTTAACCCAGCAGTGATTAAAAGAATGCAGAAGGCGCGATAAACAAAGCCTTTTAGCGCAATTCCATTAACCAAATATCATATCATATAATAACATATGATATATTAAATCGCTCTTTAACGTAAAATGGCGTTTTTCCCCAGCACCTTTACCAGTAGCTTTTTGAGCCTTTTAACAGCTTTGTGATCATTCTGATGGTTCTCTGGATATTGAAACATTCTGCCCTTTGACGGTTTCCAAGCATACGTAACAGTTGGCGATGCCTGTGGAATAGGGGCCCCTGAGCCTGCCTTTGTTTGGTGCTGAAGCCTCGGTGCCTGCGCCATCGCACACGGCTTTTAACTCTGAAAGCCAACATGCGAGCCAGCTGGTCCAGCTGCAGGGGCAGCTTAATCTCTGGCCACATACTACCACTCCCGAGCGATGTTAATGAATTAGCAAGAATCCTGGTGCTTTTAAAAAAAAAAAAAAAAAAAGCTTCATGCCTAACCAGCAATTAAAAAAAAAAAAAAAAAGCCTCTGCTGCCAGGGACACGTGCGGCCCAGCTTCTGAGCACGAATAAAAGGACATTTTTACCCCAAAAGGATCCCCAAGGTTGTCTGTCTGCCGCACTCCATTCACAGCAAGCTTATAGCAGGTTCACGATTTCAAGACTATTAACGGTGGAGCACCTTGCGGTGGTGAACATTTTGTTTATTAGTTTCAATGCACAGCGAGAAGAATTAAAATCCCACTGAAATGCGGATTTCTCATACGTTTGCTTACTTTGCTTGGAAAAATGTGGTTATAGGTGATCCATAAACCCATTGGGCTATGAAGCTATGGTTTCCATTTAAATGCTTTCATTGCTTTCGAGATTAGGACTTTTAAACAAGCAGCCGCAAGGCATTCATTGGGTTTAGGTAAAACTGATTGAGCTGGGTTTGCTTCGGAAAATACCCCAAATGATCCCTTTTTAGATTCTTAAATGGAAAACGTTCAGACTGGGCCACTCCTTGGGTTTTGCCTAATCAAACCGATGCTGGTTCCCGCTCTTTGATATTGGGCGATGCTGGACTTCCGACCACCTGTCGGGAGATCCTCGTTGGGTTCTGAGTTAACATCGGTGTAGAAAACAGAAGTCCGCTATCTGCCGAATTCTGCTTCCATGGATGATGAAAACCACAAGTCTTTGGAATCCCTCCTCAATTCTTTATACCTAAAACTGCCAATTTAGATGTCTACATTTTATTCAATGCTCTTTTCTGTTTATTTAACTTTATTCCTTGATTAACCTTCTTTTCAACAACAAAAAAAATCTATATCATTTTTTCAATTTATTTACGTTGCTTTTCTCCACCTCCAACTTGTACAAAATTCAAAAATGTAGATCTTTTATAATCACCCATTAAAGCCATGTTCGGGAGGTTGAGGGACTTTAACTATCTCTAAATAAGTTACTTTGATAAATAAAGTATATTGCCTTTTATGCCATTGACCATATTGTATTTGATCAATATTAAATCCTAAATAGGGAATTCTCCTTTTTCAGTTCATGTGATCAGGTTGTCTGAAACAGCATAAAATATCCTCGTCTTATTGAGTGTCGGGATACTTTATTTCCTACTCTCGGTAAACATAACTATATACCCCAGTACTATATACAGTAATATAGGTCAACATAGACAGAAATCTGGTTGTATCTCACTTTGTTCCAATAAACTCCCTTTATCTGCAGACCTGGAGGCCGCCATTGTTGTTGGTCATGTGATATTTTAAGTGGCTTTTCCTGCTCATTCACCACACTGAGCTGATGCTTTATGGCAATGCTAATGAAGTCTGTTCCTCCATAGGCTTTCATTAGTCAGTGTCAGGATGGACAATTAAAACTCATTCTTTTTTGTTTGCTTGTTTTATCACAAGGCAGCCTGATAAGGAGTCAGAGTGTTTGGCTAAAATATTGGGTTAAGAAAACAGAACGAGAACCATACAAATGGCTAATAAGTCGCTGCCTTGAAAAAATATATTATGCAGAATTCTATTACAAATGTTTTTCTTTTTTTTTTTTTCTAGTAACAAAAACTATTTGGTGGGAGTCCCCCTTTACTGAATGGTTGTTAGCAATTAATTAAACATTAAAAGCCTTTCTGTAGGACCATACAGGCCAGAAATTATTTAGATTAAGGCTTTTAAGGCGTGTGTGTTTTTGCAACAATGAAAACTTTAGGCAAATACCAACCAGATTTTACTTCCTAATAAAACTGCCTTTTTTAAACTCTGGATAATTTCTCATCAGAGAGAGAATACGGCCCCTTAAAACCCCATCCGGATAGCCTATCGAGAAATCTTTCTCTTGCCACCGTATGAAATCATTCTTCAAAACCGTGAGCGTTAAAGAAGATATTCTCTTACCGCTTTTCAGCAAATCTGTCCGTATGCTCTTGTTACTTTTGGTTCTAAAGTGGAAACACTGTAATAGCTTTCTTGTGCTCTTTGTGATATGTATTCAGTGCTACTGCTACATAATTTGTTAACAAGGCCCTTTTAACACTTTGGACAGATGCACATACTGTTTTCAATCTTCACGCTTAATTATTTGATTTTGTATTTGATGCTAGACACCCTGACTTATAATCACTGCGCATTGTTGGCAGTCCATTATATTCTAACTGTTTGAGTGATCCCATTGACCTTGAACTGACATTATAAGCTGTGTCTAATCTTTTCACTCTATATTTCTAATGCCTCTTTTCTTTTTTTTTCTTTTTTTTTTTTCTTTTCCTTTTTTTTTTTTTTTTTTTGCCTGATCCCTCTTTAGCATTACAATTGGGCTGCCTCTGAGTCCGTCCGCAGACTCCGCCCGCTCTGCGAGACACGCTCTTTCTCTGATTGCCACGGCGAGACCACCCGCCTTCATAACAACAATTGCTAAGGAGGTAAGCGGCCCCCCACCCTCCCCGTCCCTCTGCACAGAGTACAATTGTTAAAAGGCTTAGGACCAACTTTCCTGCTTCCGCCGCAGGGTTTTTGGGAAACCAAAACTCGTGTTTTGAGGTGTAAATCTTACCAAAAAAAAGAAATGCAAAACTTATTTTCTGAGGATATGTGTAGCAGTTGTTTTATTTTTTTATTTATTTAATTTTTTTATATATTTTCTTTTACTTATTTTTTTATTATTTTCGATGGAAATGGAATTACCAGAAAAGAAAACTAAACATTAACAGTAGACTCTATAAAAGTCTTCAAGTTTTGCAAGTTTTTGTTGCATTAAGATTTCTTAGCCGCCCTTTGTTGCCACCCATGTCTTTTTTTCCCAAGAAACATATAGCAGGTTTTTTTTTTCCTTTTTAACTTTTTTTTTAATTATTTTTATTAATCAAAAATAGTTACCGGAAAAGAAAATGCCACAGTAATAGCAGATATCTAAAAAGTCCCTTGGTTGTGTAAAGATTTTTACAGCCCTCTTTAACATAATTCTTATAATACATAACCTTTGTTGTCACATTTTTACAGAATTTACCTCCTCTCCTTGATTGAATATTTTGTTTCTTGTACTTATATTCAAGCTGCTATTTCTTGTTGTAATGTTGAGCAATGTCTCGTTTAGAATGTTCTATTTAGAATGCCCCCCTTTTCAGTATCACTGCCCCCTTGGCCAGAGCTGTAGGAGGGGGATTGCATGGTTGAGCTTTGTTCTGTTGTAATGTCCCCTCCATGACATCATATGCTGTTCTGCATCCTGAGAAAGTCAACAGAATTTGTAAGATACTACACTAGAACTACCTTGTAAAGTGGGCATATCCCCTGAGAACGCGCCAGAACGTATATATCTGTCTTTATGTTGTGTAGACATTTTTTAAAAGGTTAGACCTGTTTGAGGATATTTTTGGTAACTTTTTAAACGGTCTCTTTTCCCAGCATGGTAATATCTCCTTTCCTGACCTTTACCGTCTCTTTAAATGTTCAAATTTGTGTAATAGGTTGAGTCAGACAACACGTTGGGTTTAGGTAAATGCCCCCAAATGCACACACTAACACGCGAGGGGTACTTGGACCCAGGTGCCAACAGTCACCCCAGAGATTGTCCCCAGTGTGTAGAAGTAGTTGTGGCGTCTGTCTGAGGGTGCAAAGCAAGCTTTCCACATTAACGTTCTATGACTACATTGACGTCCGGTCAATGATCGGGGTGGGGAGGATGACAAAGGGGCTTCTTGCATGTAGTGCTATTCTTGATTTTCCTTATTATTCCACTGCTGAGGGGCTCCTGGGATCTAAGTGAAAGGTGATCTGTCACTATTGCAGGGTTTTCTACATCTTGCTGCTCGGTGCACTAAATAAAACTGTTCTATCTTGGCGTCAAGCAGTGTTTTTGCAGCAGAAACCCACCTTATGTGTATACCATGGGAGCAGCCATCTCAACCACGCAGGTCCTCAGAAATTATCCCTCCCCATTAAGTTAACCAAGTAGTGAAGTTGCTGATTGTCTTTAATTGGCTTTTGCCGCGTCTAAATTATTACCCTTAACGAAAACCAGAAAGCGAAGCTATATTTAGTTTTAATACGTAAATGCATTGGGTGCAGTTTCCCTTCAAAGTCACCCATCTATAGGATGCCATACGAGGTCTGGTGTCATGGAGGCCTCATGGAATGGGCCAAGTTCTCCGTCCGTGTCTGACGGTGGCTGGCCATTTTGTGTTATCATTAATACAACTCCCATTTTCCTTGATAGTAACAAACCTCCTATTTAACAATGTGCAATGGCTCTAATTTGGACTGCACCACCACCTCCTCCGGTCGGCTTTTCCCCGCGTTCATTTCTATGCAGTAACACAACCCTCTTATTGATCTTTTCCCCCCTTCATTGATAACGATCACCTACTGTATCATATTCTCAGCGGCGTGTGATGTTGATCCGTTTCACAGGTGACCTCAGCCCTAATCGTAGAGTGAAATGAATGGGTTTAATAATAATGGGATTGGCTTTGCATTCCCGGGGCTGGATTCGATGTACATTGATTGCTATATACATTGTTTTCATTGTTCTTTTAGGTTCACAGACATACAGCCCTGGCGGCCAACGCGCAGTCTCAGCAAAACATTCACACAACCGCTCTGGCCCGCGCCAAAGCCGAGATCCTGAGGGTTATAGAAATACTTATCGAAAAAATGCCCTCTGATGTGGTCGATCTCTTGGTGGAGGTATGTTTATATATACATTATTGTGTATTTATGCCTTTAAGTATCCACATCTACTAGCCCTTTGGGACACATTTACCTCCATGGGATATTTAGGTGTTTACCCCAGAAATGACAAACGCTTTATAGCAAACCGTGCATCACATCTGTTTTTCAGCAAATCTTGTGTACTCACTTTTGGGGGCTACAACTCCCATCACCCTGGCTGATTGGTCTTGATAAATAATGTATTAAATGTGTCCTCGTCTCTTTATTATTATTAATAGTGAGTGGGAAGGGGTTGTGACATCACAGTCCATGATCGTTGTGGGATTGCCAATAGCCAGCTCCACTACACTACTGTATAGAATAGTGTATATCCGCAGTCATTCAGTACACTACCTACACTGCCGCTACATAGGGGCTTCTGAGCCCACTTTGCCAGTTACCCATCACCTATGTGTGTGTGTATGTATATGTATATAAATATATACTAACGTTTAAAAGTTTGGGGTTCTTGGTTTTAAAAGAACAAATTTTGTCCATTAAAATAACATGAAATGGATCCGAAATCCAGCGCAGACGGGGTTAATGTTTTAAATGACTATTGTAGCTGGAAACGGCTGATTTTAAATGGAATCTCTTCATAGGCATACAGAGGCCCTTTATCACTCCCATCACTCCTGTGTTCCAACGGCCCTTTATAACTCCCATCACTCCTGTGTGCCAATGGCCCTTTATCACTCCCATCACTCCTGTGTTCCAATGGCCCTTTATCACTCCCATCACTCCTGTGTTCCAATGGCACATTGTGTTCGCTGATCCAAGTTTAAGTTTAAAGGGCTAATTAATTGATTGTTAGAAACCCTTGTGCAATTATGTTACAGCCAGAAAAGTTCCTTGTTTTCCACAGCTGAGTGACCCCAAACCTTTTGAACAATAGTGTGTGTGTGTGTATATATGTATATATATATATATATATATATATATATATATATATATATATATATGAATGATCTGTTATGTTGTGTATAAAAGCAGGCATGTATAGCTGTTTTCTGTGTACTCTGTCACTACTAGGGGTCAGTATAGCACCTTATTTTCTATAGCCTGGTGTTCCGTACATTCGCTGTACTTTACAAAGCTAGTGCCACACGAACGTGTGTGAATTTAAACAGTTTAAACTTTAGGGAGTTTAGTTTTTTGTTCCAAAGGGGGGGAAAACTGCCGGACAATGAAGCCACCAGCCAAAACTATTATATTCTCCATAAATAAGCACGTTTGTTATAATTTTTACATTATTTCAGAAACATCAAATCAGCAGAAAGTGAAATAACCATCAATGTGTTAAAGACGGTATATATTTTGTCACATCATGAGATGAAACTTAGAAATATCTATTTTTTTCAGCTGATTATGGAGTCTGATAAAATAGCACAGAAACTCCTCTTTTGAATGTTTTGATCGCGACTCTTACGTTACGCTGACAATATATCGATCGGTAAAAAGTGTTGAATTCTTATTTTTCATTCATTCACTTTTTTATTCTCCCCGAAGGTGATGGACATTATAATGTACTGCTTGGAAGGGTCGTTGCTGAAAAAGAAAGGTCTTCAGGAGTGCTTCCCCTCCGTGTGCAGGTAAGCGCGATTCGCATGAAACATATCGGCTTCTGCAAACATCTGGTTACTCAATACTTTTTCAGTCTTGATAGCAATACCTGGATTCACACGTAAAGGTAGTGTTTGTGACGTTACAGATTTACTCTCCTAATTCGTCCATCTAATCATCCGATCCCATACATGATTAAACTCCCTCACTGTATTACCTTCTACTGCTTTACCTGTCGTACTTCTCTACCTGTAAAGTGAAACTTACTTTTTTTATTCTTATTCTTCGCCACTCATTATTGTAGATGTCATTGATGTGAGTGATTGTTATCCATTGAGAGACATCATGTCTTGAGTTCCTAGGGGTCAGTGACTCCGGGGTAGGGCTGTGGAATGGAGCCTTTTGGGTGAGATACCTGTGAGATTGACTACACCTTAGCTCTGAATTTTTTTTTAATTCCTTTATTTCAATGGTACCCAAAGACACAGGGCTGTAAAGGGAAATTATGGCGAGATGGGTGTTTGTATAGCTGACAACAGTCCAGCATTTGTCAATGCAGTCTCATCAGTAGGTCTTCTGCTGTCTGGTTGACCCATCAGACCAGTGTTTCCCAAATGGCCGCCTCTGACATGGGCGCTGCTCCGTGTTGAGTAACTTCCGTCCCGGAAGCTGGATAACTTAAGCTTTCCGTTAATGGGAATGTGCTCTTCCACATAAACATATTTCTTTCAATGTATCCACTAAGTATCTCTGGGTAGACAGGACTCCGTTGGTTTGTAAGATTCTGTTATTTTGAGTTTGTGTTGTTCTGGGAGTTGGTTCCGCACGGTCCAAATCTTCATTGTTAGTCATTAAAACCAGATGAGAGGCAGCAGCCAATTAATCTGCATTATCGCTGATTGACAGCGTGCCACAGAAATCATTGCACTAAATAATTTTTCACATGCTGGTGCGTGACCGGGGATATTCCAGAGATACTCCTCAAGCCTAATGCACCGGATTCTGTATCTGCCCTGGGGGATTTCATACAAAATGTCCTTAATATTAAACCAGAACTGGCGTGTTTTCCCAAATCATACTTGTTACAGACCAAAAACAGTAAATAAACCCATGTACATGTGTTTATGGATTAGATTAAACAAAATGCATACATTAAAAAACCTTTAAGTCCATTGCCCCCCCATATTGTTAAGTTGCTGATTGTTGATTGGTTCAAGCAGTGTTTGTAAGCGTCATAGAAGAGAAAGGAGAAAATGCCAGGAGATAAAATAAATATGCTAGTTTTATAACCTTCTTTAGTTCCCCTGCGATCAAAAAGCACAAGCTTTTGGTAATAGTAATGTATAAATTTAGCTAATTTATGCCCTTTACGCGAAAGAATAAATCCTCTCTAGCCGTAAGTTTCTCGGCGTATAAAAACCCATTTTTGCTGAGTTTGCGGCGCTGGAACAGCTTGTGCCGCGGAAACCTTTTGTTAGGTAATTGAAAAGTAAACTTTTATAGCCGTGCATCTTAATTACCCTGCCCTTTAAAACCGGACTCAATGATGAAAATCTCCTTGTAAAACGTGAGTAATTTTCTGCCCGAGTCTCTATTAACGTAATACGGCTCTTCTTTAACAGCCCGAGCAGCAAGCAAATTAGTTTTGGGGGGGTTTTTTTTGCATGTTGAGCAGATGCTACGAAGAGATCGCTGATGTGGAAGACGATCCTGCAGAATAGTCATTTCACTAAATGCATAGGACGGTCCAGAAAGGGAAATGTATTTTATGGAAGAAACGTGAAACGTATATTGTTGATAATGATGCCGAAGAATGCATTCATTTTGCTCTCAAATGCATATTTATACTTTATTTTCACAGCGACCATTAATGCTGTATACTCATAAGTGTCCAAAAGTCTTCCATTCTGATCAAAGAACCTTGTCTCCAGTATTAGGAATCAGAGTAGAATGTTTAATACACTTTATGATTCTCATACAAACACAAGGTGACTGGGTGGCTTGCCCTGTCCATTTAGTATAGCTCTGGAAGTAGACCTTCCATGATGAGGTCAAGATGGCTCCCAACATTAGGAGAAAAATGGATATAGCCATATTAGTCCAACAAAAAAAATGCATTCTTCAGCTGTTGTTATTATTTTATGGGGCCGACATATTCTTTAGAACGTATTCTTGAGATCAGAATATCAGCACCAAAGCGTATCTGTGTTTATATGTATGGACAGCGCCAACACCAGCAAGTACAAGTAGTAACGCTCAATCATCTTAGAACTCTAAGGCTTCCACTTGGCGCTTTAGCCCTTTGGTTCCCTAATCTGGGATTTCATGGGTTTGCTCATTTTGCCAGTGACAGCAGTAAACAAAGACAGTGGGAAAGCAAATCTATCATCCAGTTTATCCACCCAAACTGAATTGTCATCGCAATCATCTTTCCGATGATATCTCATCAAGAACGAGACTCTATCTCGGGAACGTTCAATACGTTTGCACCACCAGGCGTCCAAATGATATCAACTGACAATTCATTCATAATCATTGAGCGGCATTGGAGGGACTTAATTTGCGTTTGGGATTGACCAGTGGAGTGTGTTAACCCTCCAAGGAAACCCAAGACAAATTGCAGGATGTTTTTTCTTATTGGTAGCTGCCTGTGAAGAATGAGGTCTATTAAATGCTTGGCAAGGCCTATTCTCGGAGAAATGAGATTTCTGAAAGCCGCGTTGGTCCTGAGGCAGACTTGATTCTCTTTAAGGTTTAGATACTTTTCATTCGACCGGTATGTTTAACCAAGAAAAATGGCACTTCCAGAACTACAAGCTCCTGGAGTGAATTTACAGACGCGCAGTATATGGTTTTTTTTTTCTTTTCTACTGCATGTATATATTCTGCTTTAATGGGGAATTTTAGTCCTTCCTACCATCGTTCCGTTTAAGCTTTTGTTTGTATTATGGATTTATTTACGATTTATACTAAAATAAAAACGTCTGTATTTTATGCCAATACATTGGGACTCGGTAACCCAGGACTTTGCCCCAAGTGCTCTTCTTCTGCTCCTTATTGGACGCGTTTCAGCAAACCTTTGCTGGAAGGAGGTGAGAGGCGGTAACTGCTAGGGACAGCCCTAGAGGTGTGCGGAGCCACTCCTGGAAGTGTCCACTCACCCGCCTAGCATAATGAGGAGACAAAGTGGGAGCTGCAGTGGATGTTTGCCCTTTTTTTATCACCCTAGGACGGTCAGGGGAGATCTTTTTGACCAAAACATGCTGTTTTTTTATTTATGTTGTTTAATACACTTAATTTGCCATCATTATAAATCACCAAATGCGCAGGAGGTAACAATTCCCTTTTTCTGTTTCTGTGGCAACAGCCAAGTTATACTTTTCTATTAACTCTGTGTGCTTTTTAACAAGAAAATGAGTGACAAATGTTGCTAATAATCACTGATTCGGAAGTACTTTGTGTTTTCTTTTATTGTGCCTAAAATTATATTTTATATTATAAAAATCTGAATAATTGGAAACCCCATCATAACTGATGTCGTTTTTACTTATGAATTTACCGTGGTTTAAATTGTATCCACTACCCTGTGAACTGATTACAAGTGACATCTCGCCTGTTTCTGTAAATGTTTTAACAGGTTTTACATGGTGGGCTACTGCGACCGAAGTCACAGAATAGCGGTGGGAGCCCGCCACGGCTCCGTGGCCCTCTACGATATCCGAACTGGAAAATGCCAGGTAAATCAATCCAAGAGACCACTTCTCCATAAAACGTGCTAAATATCGAAAGGAAAGCGGCTCTGATTTGCACCAGTCGGCACATTAAACCGCTGAAACATTACGGGTAATTGTGTCGGGATCAATGTTTTAATGAAGAAAGTACATATCTATGTTATCTTGTTTTCAACGAGATCAGAGGCCATGTCATAGTGCAGTCGGTAAGAGATTAAAATGATTACCAGTCCGCAAAAAAAAGCATGACGCTTTGGTATACTCCAATATCAAAATGTACACGTCTATTAAGTTAAAAGCCGTAGAGCTATGAAGAGTTTACAGATTGTATGGAATGTTGCTAAACCAGTCACTATCATCGTTCTTTCATAGAAAAGCACAACCTTTTACCCAATTACTTAAAGCAATATTTGATTATTAGTCGCCAACATCGTACGTCCGCCATTTTGAATTAGTCTGCCTCGTCTAAACTTGATAGTGGTGGAAGGAATATGACGTAATTACATGATAATGAAACCCACCAGCAGAGGTTGCATTATTTGTAGGGTTTAAGTTTCTCTACGTAGCATCCAGTATTCTATAAAGATGTAAACTGACTCGATGGTGAAAATTTCTCAGCCGGACAGAACCTGAGCTGTTTGCACTGTCCACCGCCCAACAATAGAGGAATCCGAAGCATATAATTGAATGTCCTCCAGCGAGCGGCTAACACCGCTGGAAATAGTAACATAATCAGAATTCTCCAGCCAGCGGCTGAATGCTTGAAGCTCTTGACCTAGGGGCCAGCCGCAGAGGAGAAAGAAGTCAGACCAGAATTGCTTGACCTAGCTGCTCATTCTTTAAAACATGGCAGAACTAGAAGACTTTGACCTGTCTTCTGTTACTGATAAAATCTTTTTTTGAGGACTGATGCCCTCCAGAAGCAGAAATGGATTTTTGCCACCAATAACCAGAAAAGGCAAGTTATGGGGAGGATAAAAAAAAATAACCGGGTGCTTGTAGCAGAGAAGCACAGTTAAGGACTGGGTTGTAATCGCATGTTTTGTATTCAGAAATGTCCTTGATAAGCCAAAATTATGCATGCAGCATTGCGACTGGTCTAAAAATCCTAAAAGAATAGAATCAACGTCCAAAATAATGTGATCAGTGGAACGCATGTCATCACTCTCAGTAATAGGGAGCTTTCAAGACTTCTATTAAAAGGGCACTCTAGTCATTAAATACACTTTGATGGATATAATAGCTGCGTGGCCCCTTAAATTTTCATGTGGTCTGTTTTCCATATACATATGAGGATTCTGCAGAATTCCCCCAATGCTTATTTGCCCCTCCGCTCCACTCTGCTAAATGCCTTGTAGGAGATGTGTTCACAGCCAGTTAGATGGAGTGGAGGTCAGGGCTCTGTGCGGCCGGTCAAGTTCTTCCACCCCAAACCCATCCAACCATGTCTTTATGGACATTGCTTTGTGCACTTCGGCGCAGTCATGCTGGAATAGAAAATGGCCTTCCCCAAACTGTCCCCACAAAGATGGAAACCTAGCATTGTCCACATATGTGACATAACTACACTTTTTGTGTATGTATTTAGAATTTGATGTCATAAAAGTCCCTATTGGTGTAATGGTCAGGTGTCCCAATACTTTTGTCTATATAGTATGCATAAAGTTCTCCCATTGGTTTTAAAGGGAGCAATTTCCTGCCACCGATTGACATCTTCAAGCAGCCAATTCAGCTTGCATTCTTCTATAGTAGGGCTGTCGGGGACAATAGACTGTCCCTTTACTTGTGGACATATTGCAAATGTAACACCCCCAGCCGTAATTTACCCAAACTCTCGTCTCAGTATACTGATTATCCACTGGTGTTCCAAGGAGACCGTAACATTGGAGTGTTTTTCTTTTTTTTTTAACGATAGATACGATTATGTCGCCTTAATAGGTCACTTTGGCAAAAAAACAGAAATTCTTGATACAGGGTTTTTTGAGAAACGCAGCCCTTCCTTTGTTGAGAAAGTGATCGCACTTTAATCAGTGTTTTTAATATAGTCAGGTCGAGGTTTAACCATATTACTTTTGGAGACGGAGACCCACCGATTGAATAGTTTAGCGGGGAACAAACCTGTGTCTTATTGATCCCAGAACATGGCGGAATGGGAGCTCCACGTCTTAAAGGGGACATATAGGTGTTTCTATATTTTTATTATAATATATAAAGAAAAAGAAAAGATCAAGAACCATTTTACACAAATCTCGATTTAAGTGATTGTGACCCATTTGGAACAAATAATAATGGCGAAATATATAGCGATTCCAAACGTAAGCCTTTGGTCGCTGTAATAACAAAATAGAATTTCTTTTTTTAATGGGGGACCGGCAAGGGGAGGGGGGGTCAAAACTGGATACATTTCTTAAAGTAAAAAAGGACCATGGTTCCTATTTATGTCAGTTTGGCATGGACCGCGAAAATTGCTCTTATTTGTTTCCAAATCCCAAAAAAAGAATCGATATTCACGGGGTCCACGTAAATTACTGTAATTTATACTATTCAAATGAGTCCTGGGGGCTATTTTCCTCTCCCCTGTGAGGGACAGCCCATGGGCTGCTTATTGATTCAAAAACCACAGAGAATCTTTTCTTACGATACCGTCCGTTTTAAACATTAACCACCAAGCAGTCATTTTCCCTTTAAATCCCGCGCAAACTTTTTGAATAATCTAAAAAAAAAAATAAAAAAATAAGACTTTTTCGGTGAGTGTCATTTACGCTTGCATATGTATTTTTTTTTTTCTTGCTACAGTGTTTAATCGATATTTATTCTGTTTAATTAGTTATTCATGGAAATTACTAGAGATCAATATCTGGAAATGAAATTGATCTCTCTAAAATAGAAAATAAATCGGTAACATAATGCAGTTTGATTAGGGAGTTATATTTTTACACCATGTGTGTGTATATATAATATATATATTTATATTTATATTTATATAAGGATTGGAAATGTAGGTTAGATAAGATACATTCTATTTTTTTCGGTGTGAAGGAGCAAGGGCAAAGCCAGCCGGAGGGCAGATTTTCAGTCCGGATTCATCCACACGGACGTTGTGTGGCAGTCGGCACTTAACCAGGCTTTTTATAAACACCCCTGACATTCCAAAACCACTTCAAAATGGGGCTTGCTCTCCCGATACGGAGATCCTCCGGCTGAAAACATTCATTGATTTAGAGATATGGACCATGTTTAATCCCCCCCCCCCCTTTTAACCCAAAACTCATACTCTGAGATGCAGTGTATACACAATATGGGTTACGCTTAAAAGTGTTCTTATCACCATAGCAACCAACAGTCTTGTTAATAGTTCCTTTTCATATGTTGCCGTGGTGACTAGACCACTTTTAAATATCACACCAAGATCAGTTTTATACATAGTCCCCTTTGTACTCTTATATTAGAGTCATATTTGCTTTAAGGTGTTTTAGATTGATTTTTTAAAATCAATCTTTTAGCTTTGGGGGGTATCATGAGACTCAGATACATATATTTATTCCAATTTTACCCCTTAAAATAATACAAATCTCATGCTGTCTGCATACCGCGCCACAAAAAAAGTTTTGTAAAGCTGGCCTATTAGTGTGGCTGAGGATGAAGGAGCCATGTTTGCCGGTGTCTTATTCGCTTCATGTGTTCATGCCTCACCAATAATTTTGTGACGCTCGGACACTAGCATCAAAATAATGGGGACTGCAGCTCATAAATCATTGTTTAGGAATACGGCGCGATGCTGCCCTGTGTGTAAAAAGAGAGTACCTTCGCTGCGATATCTTTATCACCAGACGCAGGTATAACCGGCTCTTGATCTGTACGTTCTGCTCCCTGCACGTTGTTACTTTTCATGTTCTTTTTTCCAATACCCTAAAACTTTAAGCAAAAAAACCTTTACGGTTGGACTACAACTCCCACCATCCTGCAAAAAGTTTCCTGCACATTTAAAGACAAGTCTGTTGACTACGGTATACGGTCTCTAGCCTGCCATCTAGCAACCAGCTCTTAAAGGGTCTTATTTGTGTGGGTTCTCATAGCACACGACGACAAATGACCCTACTGATAGATTGTAAGCTCCCGGGATTTCCAGTACCTCCAAAGCACAAGGAGTAAGACACCACGAGAGGTCCGTGTCTTTAGGTGCTAATGTAAAATAGTTAATAGTAAAGATTTTCATTCGTGGCATTATGGATCCCTCCGGACCCCGTTGCGAGACGGGCGCTGTATTTAGCCACGCGATAGAGTAACGCGCCTGCGCAGAACAAACATGGTTTAAAACCCAGATGCGGCTTTTTGGGGAGCGGTAACGTTTCCTTCCATGTTGTGCGCGTCGCTCGAATGGCCGCGGTGTATTGTGTGTAACGTGGCAGTGTCCTTTCCATAGCTCTATTGATTTGCCCCTCAGCTGTTTGCAGCGCACAGAGAACCCAGGGCCTCGTTGTTGATTACCTCAACACAATGTCTCTGTGAGCATTATTGACCCATTGCAGCAAACTGCCCGTGGCTCATGATTTTTCACGCCGTCTCCATGACACTCATAATAAAACATGCTATGTTATTGCCAGTCTTCTCGGGAAGCCACCTTGTACGGCCTGCAAATGGTTGAAACATTTCTGGAGAGCGTTTATTATCCGCAGAAGCAATTTTCCGTGTGGTCTTTATTATGGCAGGGGTGGAAAAAATGGCTTTTTAGAGCAATGTGCGCACTCTAGGCGTAGGACCGGTGTTATATACCATATTACACAGGCAGGGACAGGGTGTCCGGAAGCAGGCACGCAAGGGCCTTCGTGGGCCAGTATTTGGCTACCGGAGGGCCGCAGGAGTTCACGTGGTTCGCTTGGCCGTGATTACAATGCAGGTTCGGGAAGCACGTTGGACGGCACATATCAGCATTTCCATTGTGGCCTTATTAATTAATAAATATGCAGTTGGATATTCTTTTCTATTAAATATCGACCAAAGATCAGTCGAAATCCCAGCTTCTAAATGGGTTAATTTATTATACAACACTTCTGTACACATGCAGCACCGGGCCGTGACGGATGAAAGTAGCGGGATGAGGGAACCTGAGTGCTGTAGGCTCTTCTTCTTGAAACAATGGAGGAGGGAGTAGAGGAACAAAGTGTAGGTAGGGGTAGAGAGTAGATGTTAGAGGTTTCCATGTCCACTAACCCCGAGTCTTTATACCCTTTGACAATATCAGTTGGAGTGAAGTGATTCTATGGGAAGGATGTATCTGTCTATAGATCTCAAGAACACTAGTACATCATACAAGAATGATGTTAATGAATGTCACGGGGTTAAAACACAGGTTTGTGGCCCTCCTGTTTCACTTATACCTAATGTGAATATATATTATAGAACAAAAAAGCAACAGATCTTAAGAAACGTTTTAGAATGTATGTATATTCTTTTTCAATAAAATGAAATAAGTATTTCAGGTATTTTGTCGTATCGCAATCTAAGTCTTTTCCTATGTGAAGTAGCTTCACCAAGTTTTGGGATTTCTGTAGGTACATTGGCTATTTTTGCTATGTAGCTAAATTGCCATCTTAAACCTTATCGACCATGGAATAAAACAGGATTTTCTCGCCTCCCGCATATTCAAATCGCATGGGTAAAGAAGAAAAGCCAGTGTTTGGAATGGTCCTGTCTTCCTCCGCGTGCCGCACTCTTCCTATAAACAAATGGCACATCTCTTCTCAAGTCTGTTTAAAGATATACAATGTCCAAACATTATCGAACCCATCCCATTACATCCTCATCATGGTATTACGGGCCTCTCTGAGGCTGTCAGAGATGTAATACACAATCAATAACTCAATAACTTGTTAACCGAGAGAAGACCGTAATATAGAACTTCCAGAATCCATGTGATTCCACGTGAACTTCCTTTTTTTTCTTCATCATCTCGGAAATTTCCAAGTGATTAGCTTGATTGTCAGCTTGTTCTTTCCAGCCTAGATGTGATATTCCAGTAGGCGGCTTCTCCTCACTATCCACTAAATAATAACCGTCTCTCCTGGTTGGTTCAAGGTGGTGGGAAACGTTTTCTCAAAACATGTATCTCTAGGTCAAGAATTGCAATAGAAGGAGCTACTGTAATACCACATGTCTAAAGTGATCATTTTATTAACAATAGATATTCTACACTTAGGAAGTTAGTTAAAAATGTTCCCAGGCAGGCCCGGACTGGGACAAAAAAATAGGCCCAGGCATTTAAGACTGAGCAGCCCATTTTTATTTATTTATTTATTGTTAAAGCCCACCCTTCATGTACCATCTTTGCATTTCCCCAAATCACTTAAACATTCATGATAGACACAAACACTTACTCACTCATTCACACTCCTCCCCTTCTTATCTGCCCCTTCTAACTATGTTCCCCCTTCCCCACTTCTCAATATGTACCCCCTCTCAATATCTATCCCCTCTCCCCCCTTCTATCTAACCCCTCTCCCCCCTCTCACTGCACCCCCCTCCCTCACCCTACTTACCTTGTTGCCAGAGTAAGCAGCAACTGCGACCGGGCCCGCCACTCTAGGGGGACGGGCAGCCCCCACCAGGGCCGGCCTTAGGTTAGGGTTTTTTTGGGTTTTCTTTTTTACTTTATTTAACATCCTCCATAAAATAAAGTAAACAAAAAAAACCCCCGATGTTTTAATTTAAGCCCTGTGCGGCCACACACCCCTAAGGCCGGCCCTGGTTGGGGCTGCCCGGCCCCCTAGAGTTGCGGACCCGGTCGCAGTTGCTGCGAGCTTAAGGGGCAGGTGCCCCTTATGCCCTGCGTTAATGCGGCCGTAGAGGCCGCATAGGCCCAGTCAGTCCGGTCCTGACTGGGCCTATTTTAAGGTAGGGGCCTGGATCTGCAGCTCCATCAGCCCCTACGTCAATCCGGCCCTGAGCCGCCCGGTGTGCCCGATGGCCAGTCTGGGCCTGTTCCCAGGTATATAAATTATACAGATTATACATACCATAAAATCCAGCATTTTACCTTCTGTTGAACATGCAGGTATAAAAACATTTTTTGTAGGAACAAAAGGAAGTACTAACGTATAACGGAAGGGGTTAACATTGCACAATTGTTCTCATGGACCCTGGATTTTGTACATTAAATGGGATGCATAGGGTTAATGCTGCAAAATTTGTACTTAAGTATAAAATGCCCCCCCCCCACTTTCCAGGACTCTTGAAGAAGGGGTAAATTGTACGTATTATACCCAATATTTTACGCTAGCTTGTTGGGTTAATCTCTCTACATGTCCAGGAATTGATCTCATTTATATTTAGACAGGAATCTATGGGAAAGGATTTTGTGAAATGCAAAAAAAAATTATAATAAAAAGAATAATTATTAGGGTAGCTTGTATGATAGGCTGAAAACAAAGGGCAGGTTTGAACCAGGTGCAAAGACCTTATTTAACCCTGTTTGGCTTATAGATCCATGGAGGGGGGGCGCAATATCATACCCACTATAAAGACATCCATGGGTATTGATCATGGAGTTCTTTTGGATCTTAGAGTTAACCCTATTTTAATACTGAGGGCCAGCAGCAAAAGCACGATGGGGGTGGCTCTCTATTATATGTAATGAAGTCGAGGAGTTAAAACCACAACTCTCCGTTTAGTAAATACACCCCAAAGCTGACTCTGCCAGATTAAACCAAACATTTCCAAAGCAATTACCCTGATTGACAATCAAAAAGCACAAAAATGAATTTTGCTATATTAAAAGCTGTGGTGGTGACAGCGCCTCTTATATACTTTTTAAGTATTAAGCGCTACAATTGCTGTAATGTGCTCTGCAGCTATGTGGCGGGTCGATAAAACACCGTTCGGCTGATGTGGGCTTCTTATTTTTGTTTTTAATGCACTTTGCTAAATGCGATGTCACACATGAACTTCGTATATTATGGCAGCAACTGGCTGACGGCATGTTCCTACCAAAGCACATTCCGCTTTAAGGGAATGAGTCCGCAGGGACTGTGCACTACAGTGGTGCGGGTTACCTTCCTTTTTCTTCCTTATTGAGGAAAAAAAAGCTTTTTGGAAACCACCATCTTTTAAAAGAATCATTTTCTCCTAAAAGTTATGAATAATCAAATAGAACAGTGTACTTACTAGCTTCATAGTAGTTAAATCACACATATAATGCCCTTTTAACCTGCTTAAAGACAGAGTTACGAGTGTACAAAAATACAAAATATTTTTCCTAAAACAGTAAAATCAGTAAATTGTACCCAAGATGTACAGAATCTTTAAAGTTCACTAGCAGAATTTCATATCCCCAAACATTCCAGCTATCCAAACTTTTGTTTGGGGTGTGGCTAAAGGTGAGAATGGGTGTGATCAACACCGAGAGAGGGGTCATGACCAGGGACCACCACCAGATGAACAACACAACAAAAATAAAGCCAAAATGGAGGAGCCATGTGTGAAGAACAGATTGTTGTTATGTCCTGATATGTAAAACCGTGGGATTTCACACGACTGTAAAAATGTTATGGCGTGTCCCATCGTCCTACCGTCTCATGAGCAAACTTATCTCAAGTTTAGAGGTTTTTTTAACGTCCATAGAAACATTACATACATGACTTTGAACGAGAGACCCACAGTGGGAAGGCTTACTTTTCTGAGGCCAAAAGGAGTAAGATGTGGTTTCTCGAGGAACTTCCATCCTAGCAACTTGTTGACCACAATTTGATGAATATTATTGATTATTTCACAGCCATCCTCCTGCTGTCAGTCGCTGTTGCTAAACTTGATCTACAGATAGGGCTGCAGTCCAGGAAGAACGGGGACTCCATCTTGATAATGGGTCGAGATGAGACACTGTTATTTGATCAAGATAATTGATCTCTTGCAGTGAATTGGAATCCAGTTACTGATGGACTGGATATTGGATTGAGTTCTTTCGACAGAAATGCCAGCTGTTTAGGATGTAAACAGAAATGTACTCATGGAAGGCTTTCCAGAGAAAAAAATATTCTGTTTCTACTATTTTTGTACCTCTGAGCTTTCTGTTGAACACCACAACTTATTTTAACCCTTTGCAGTCCACAATCGCTCCCAAATGTGGATTTAATGCCCCTTATAAAGTGCCGTATCACACGTTCTCAGGATCTCTGGTTGAACCCCTCCATTACGATGTTATCTCTTCCCTGTTATGTTGCTGATTGCTGTCGGTTGGCTCAGGCAGGCTTTGTAACCGTTTATTGCACGCAATTTCTAGCATTTAAGACTAACGAACCTTAGCAGATCTGTCCTTTTATTCCTTCCTGATAAGATTTAATCACTTAGAAAACAACAGAAAGTTTTAAGGAGCCCTTTTAGTTCAGTTCCATGGCGACAGCCTATCCATGCCTGCTTTTGTGTCATGTGACACTTAGGCATTCCCTGAAGAAATGCAAATTTTGCATGATTAAAGGATAATGTCTGGGTTTGGACATTTATCGGTACTAGGAATGGTGCTTGTAACGGTGCATTTAGTGACAAAAATGTTACTCTGAGACTTATCCCGTTACTGAAATGTTTCCTAATAAGCCACAGAGCTTTCGCTACCAAAATATAATACTTGGAGGGCATTTTATTTTTTTTTAATCACCTTACTCTCTCTCACACTATCTCTCTCTCTCCATCTATCTCTCACACTGTCTCTCATTGTTTCCGGACATGACTCTCTCCCCCGATTGGAGGAACGGGGGACAGTCTGTTTTTGTGATGCGTGCCGTGGCTCCGCCCTTTCGCGGAAGTACTCCCAAGTACTCCGCCTCTCTTTCTCTGACATTCCATCTGTATTATTATTCATTATTGTTATTACTTCCGCAAAAGGGCGGAGGGAAAGGGTTATGCGGGGTCTTAACATTTTGTGGAAGGGCTCTTGGAGGCTTGGATAACAGAACTGATATCGGGATTATAGGCCACACCCCTGATTTAAAGATGTGTGGCCTCTAATGGGGGTGATATTGTATATATCAAAAAGAGAGCAGTAAATACACCTAATAACACAAGTATAATAATATACTGTTCAGTGTTGGATTCAGTTATTATTTTAAAAAATAGGAGGGGGGGCGCACAAAGTAAAAAGCATAAGAGGTATAAACATTCAGATTCCTAGGTTGTTGCTAGGATAATAATGACCAATAAATACGCAAGAGTTCTGCGCATACCCAGAGAATGCCATTCAAAAAAACACATCTAAGGCATACATTTTGGGGATTTATGGCCAATTCTTGCTTTGTTTTATGGTTTTATCGCAAATGGAGCAGCGGCCTTAAAGCACAAATAGATTTATTTAGTGGGTCGTTCTGCATTATAACTGTTTTATGTTACAAGTTTGCTTTACATACCTTGGAAATACACAATATGTTTAGAGGCTTGTAACAAAGTATTGAATGAGCTAAGTAATATAACCCTTGGAAAATCTTTGGGAGCCACTTTATTTGTGTGAGACTGGCAGAGGGTTATGGGAGTTGGAGTCCTGTAACAGCTGGCGTTTCTGTATATATGTGTATATAGATATATATATATCTATCTATCTATATATATATATATATCATCTTCATAGAAGGTATGCATGGATTTGTGTTGAAATTTCCGTTGAAGCGACCGGTTTATCGTATATACTGCGCGTCTTTCTGTTTATCCGCTCCGAGCTGCGTGCGGGTTGATATAGCTGTAGGTAGGCAGGACGGGGTCACTATTCGTCTTAAGCGAAGGACATGTGCAGAGCAGAGGGAAGACGACGGTGGGTGATGTACGGCGGGGAGAGCAGGGTGGGCTGCCTGCTTTGTGGGAATATCTGCAGTGCATCAAGAAATGCACCCTGGGAAAATTCTGCAACGACAGCCATTAGTCTTTGTGTGTAAATGCCTGCACAGGTTAAGAGAGGATAAATAGAACGGTTATTAGATGAAATAGAAACCGAAACGGCCAAGCGTGAACGCCAGAGTCCTGAGTGTCGCGTTAACCCATTAAATGCCACTGCAGTGACACTGCAATGAAGAGTAAATCGTTTTTATTGTGGCTTAGAAAGTGTACTATGTGTTCTGCTAGAACTCTCTGACACATTTTTACTCCTATATAATGGGGGGGGCAATTTACTTTTGCACGTTTGCTTAGGAGCTCTTCCTGAGCTATTGTAGGTCAGGAATTTCGTCAGGCTGGGCTAGTGTTTAATGCTATGGTTTCAGCGGTTTAAAATTTTTGGCATTTGGATTTTAAAATGGTAAATGTTCCCATGTTAGATGGGCATAACGAAGTTTGAATATCCTTTAAGTTAAATGAGCACATAGGGTAGAGTTGCCGTCCATTAAGCAGCTTTTGCCTCCCTCAATCCTCTAAATGCAGAATACGGACTCACATGGCCACCGGCCCACAAGAGACACAAAGAGCTAAATCTGGAATCCGGACGCATCTCTTTATTCCAGGACTGTCTAGATGAAACTTTGATAGTTGGCAACCCTAACGTAGGGTGAGCACACATATTTGTGATGCGTTCCTTTGTGGCATACCTCACAAGTGTCCCTCGTTCCTCCCCTGTTGTTCCTCTTTTTCTAGGAGTTTAGAATGTTTGCTGGGTATGAGGGTATCGCAGGGTATTTAATAGGTTAAACATATATATATATATATATATATATATATATATATATATATATATATATATATATATATATATATCATTTCTAATGGCCAAAGAGGGATCTTTTACTGAGAAATGTGTGTGTGTATATATATATATATATATATATGTGTATATATATATATGTATATATATATATATATACACATTAGAAATGATGAGAGGTAAGATATGGAGAGTCTGGCTCGATTAGTCATTTTAATCTGATCATAGATTTAATGTTCTCATCGGAGTTATAGCTTCATATCTCAATGATATAGGTTCATATCTCAATCTGGCTCCAAAAACAATGATTACATGTGAACCCCAACAGTAAAATTAGTACTGATTACCCCTGAGATGCATGGCAAGTTCTACCAAGAGAGAAAAAGCCACATTTTCTACCAGTACCCAGATAAAAAGGATCAAGGAGCCATGGGCGTAGGGACGGGGGGGACAGATCCCCCCAGTAACTCATGCGGGGGGGACCGATAATGAAGAAATCCCCCCCAGGGCCGTAGGAAACCCCCCCCAATAGAAACGCCGCAAATGCGGCCCACGAGACCTCGAGGTGCGGCCTGCGTAAGATCGGCAGCCAGGGCAACCGATCTTACACGTGGGAGGGTCTTCTGTACTGCACAGAGGAAGCGGAAACCCAGCAGAGTTCACGTGACATCACATCACATCCTGCTTCCTCTGTGCAGTACCAGAGAACGCAGAGGGAGGCCGCGCCCCCTGCTGAAGTCTGTGAGCGGCATCGAGGAGCTGCAGTGCAGGTAAGAGGGTGGGGAGGGTCTTTGAATGAGTATGCCTGATTGAGGGAATGAATCTGTGAATGAATGAGTATATAAATGAATGAATGTGTGTGTGATAGCATGGATGTGTAAGTGCTGGAACCTAGGCATGATGGGACTGTGATTGCTGTTAGCAATCACACTCCTATCATGCCAAGTCAGCCAGTACATGTTGAAACCTAGCTAGCTGCCCCCTTGTCTATTGATGCTGCCAGCAGGATGGGGTCTGCACATCACTTACAGCCACCCTGTACCAGCATGTACTGGCTGACTTGGCATGAAAGGAGTGTGATTGCTAACAGCAATCACAGTCCCATCATGCCTAGGTTCCAGCACTTACACATCCAACCAGCAAATGCTGGAACCTAGGCATGATGGGACTGTGATTGCTGTAAGCAATCACACTCCTATCATGCCAAGTCAGCCAGTACACGCTGAAACCTGGCTAGCTGCCCCCCTTGTGTATCGTTGCTGCCAGCAATATGGGGTCTGCACATCACTTACAGCCACCCTGAACCAGCATGTACTGGCTGCCTGCGTATGATAGGAGTGTGATTGCTAACAGCTTGCCAAGTCATATTGCTAATTTTTTTTGTCCAATTGTGGTGTGTTAGCTACTTTTATAAAAAATGTGAGTTTTTATTATTATTTTTAAAGGTGGGGGGTCATTTTCGGTTTTGGCTAAGTGAACCGTGAATGTTTTGGTCCGGAATTTTCATTTTGGTGCATCCCTAGAATAAATAGAACTATTTCATTTTTAATTATCCTGAATTTGTAGTCATAAAACTTTCTAGGCCCAGAAATCAGTGAGAGGAAAAGTAAAGGTTTTGTGTCATTTACTTTATTTTAATCTGCATATTTTATTAAAGGCCATATTTTCTCACAGTGAAAAATGAGTGCGGCCCGCGCACGTATACAATTCTGATGAAGTGGCCCACTTGGACACCCCTGGGGTAGACAGTGAGAAGGGGGGGTAGGGAGAGGGTAGCTAGTGAGAAGGGGGGTAGGGAGAGGGTAGCTAGTTAGAAGGGGGGGTAGGGAGAGGGTAGCTAGTGAGAAGGAGGGGTAGGGAGAGGGTAGTTGGTGAGAAGGGGGCGGTAGGGAGAGGGTAGCTAGTGAGAAGGGGGGTAGGGAGAGGGTAGATAGTGTGAGAAGGGACGGGGTAGTTAGTGTGAGAAGGGAGGGTAGGGAGAGGGTAGATAGTAAGAAAGTGTGAGAGGGGGTAGATAGTGTGAGAAGGGGGAGAGGGGGTAGATAGTGTGAGAGATGGGGAGATAGTGGGCATCTGATGGGGGAAAATGCTGATTTTTAGGGGTTCCTACGCCCATGCAAGGAGCCCCAAAACCCTCACGTCAGACTGTGGCTGATCACACCTATAACTGCAGATTTTAGGAAAGATGGGTCATGATAGGCTTTTCCAAGACTTTAATATAAAATAGTGAATCAGAAAATACTATATGGTTGCCATTTTTGTAATAAGCTGGTTCTCGAGATATTTTCTATACTTATGTAGTGTTTTCATACATGACTCTTAATTGTTTATTATTGCGGATTTAAAAAAATAATAATAATTTGGGTTTTGTTCAGCTGTAGGAAGTACTCAAGGTACTTGTGCTGGACATTGGGTCGGTTCCAAATAAACCCTCTGGAGGAGAACATCGCACATTTCGATTAGCCTTATAGATGCCATTGTGTGTGTTTTCTTTAATAATTCCTTTTAAATAATCCCAACAAAAAGCAAAGCTTGTCTTCAGAATACTGAGTGCCCCGCACCGATATGTCAGTCTACTGGGAATTCCAAATTTTATTATATGCTGAGTTGAATAGGGTTAGACATTGGTATTTCGAAACAACAAAGCCGGGGCAGCAAAATGCAAGAAAATCTTATTTTGAGGTCAGGAAAAAAAATAAAATTAAATTTGCATCAGAAGAATGGTCAGATGAGCAGAACTTCTGAGGAATGTTCCCGGATGTCCTCAGTTTCCTTTCCTTGTTTCGAATCGTGATGCTCGATTCTAAAGCTTTTGTCAGAGCTGTCAATCCTCTCTCCCCTTTCACCCACCATGGATATTTTCAGCTGGGGGGGAGGGTTTCTTGTCTGGCATTTTGAGAATGCAGTTTCCCAGAAGCCATGTATTATTTTTTCCCTTCTGTCTTGGTCAAGGCACTCACAGCCCAAGGTTTAGATTACGGTATACAGAGCTAACTAAAGAAACCAGATCATATCCCACGTCTTAAAGATGGATGACTAAGTAGCAGCTTATATGGCAACACTGTTACCGAGAACCCGCTCAGCCAAATACTCACCTCCCTGCTTTTTCACTTCTATTTGGTTGCAATTAGAACCATAGAATTTGACGGCAGATCAGACCTGCCTCTTCTTCCTTAATCAGTAAGTAAACGCCTATCCCATGTATGTTTAGATGTCCTTGCTGTACTAACTTCTGCTGGCAGGCTAGTCCACTCACATGGGAGAGGCTGTCCACGAGGTTTGCGCTGTGGCTTCACCCTTTTGCTGAAGTATGCTCGGAGGCCTGGGCAATGAAGCTGATATTGGGGAGACGCGGAAAAGAAGACATAAGAAGAAGAGGTAAGAGAAGAAGCGAAGCCCCGGGAAAGGAGATGGGACGCGGAAGTGGTCGACGGAGAATGTAGGGCAACATTGACAGAGAGGGAATTTCTGAGAGACTTGGGACCTCTGTGCGCCAGTGTGACACCCCACTGTTGAGTGGAACTCAGAACAGATAACTAACCGCCCCCTATCTACTGCTCCTCTACACCACACATAGTGACCCCTAGACTCAGGGAAGCAGCTCTTCACCCGCTAACTCTGGGTCAAACCTGGAGAGTTCCCAGGGATGGCTATGGATTGGGAATCAGAATCATACACTTACATTTTCCAACTATCATTTTCTTTTTCTTCTGATGAAGCCATTTAAAGACACTGACTACTTCCAATGCAATAAAAAGTACTTAGCAGATAAAGCTGATTTTTTTTTTTTTATCGTTATAGTGCACTTCGTGTTCCGTCTTTTCAGCACTTTCTTTTTTTTTTTCTCTCTTTTCTTTTTTTCAGCTCGTTTTGGGATTGCGTTTCCTGTTTGCTGACACAATTTTCCGGCACTATTTTCTTTTCCATAAATGTAGCACAAATGTAATTCCCATGAAACGTTTTGTCATATGGCCAAGCACGCAATACATAAGTAATGACTCTGCTCATTAATATTGGATAGAATCAAGGCAGCTGTCAGGGCTCCGTGCCATTATCTATCTGCAGCTATAAGTGTGGATATATTGACTCGCATCTCTTAATATAGATCCAACATTTATTAAGTAAACAGCCTAATTTCATCAGAAGCCGCCTCTGTCAGTGTCGCGGTACTAGCTGTTTGTTGCTGCACAATGTTTATAAAAATATTGGAAATTAGAAAGCTGTCGACGGCATGAGCTAATCGGATTAGGCAGTGCTTGTATTTCTAAGACGGCTCAACAGAATAATCCTAGATATAAGACATGCGTTTATATACAATGCGGTGGAAAAGTATTTGCCCTCTTCCCAATTACTTCTATGTGTATTCGTCACAAAAATAACCCGAGTAAAGGCAAAATGCAGTTTTTAAATGATGAATTCATGTATAGAACCCTACCTGACCCATATGAAAAAAGTAATTGCCCCCTTAGTTAATTTTTGGGTACAATTTCACTAGACACAGTTAGGCTTGGTTACTGCCAGCCCTGCTAAATCTAAACATCAATTAAACAGAAGATGTCTTGCAAAGTGAAGTCTGCTAAAAGGTCTCAAAAAGCAGCAGATGATGCCGCGGTCTAAAGAAATTCAAGAACAGATGAGAAACAAAGTCGCTGACATCTATCAGTCTGGGAAGGGTTACAAAACCATTACTGAAGTTCTGGGATTCCAGCAAACCACGGTGAGAACCATTATCTACGAACAGAGAAAACTGGGAACAGCCGTGAACCTTCCCGGAGTCACCGGCCGACCAAAATTCCTCCAGGAGCGCATCAACGGCTCATCCAGGAGGTCACAAAAGAGCCCAGACTAACATGTAAAGAACTGCAGGCCTCGCTTGCCTCAGTTAAGGTCAATGTTCATGATTTCACAATAAGAAAGAGACCGCGCAAAAATGGCATCCGTGAGAGAGTTGCTTCAGGACCTGGGCGTCTTGCCATAATTGATGGAATCATGAATTCTGCTCTCTACCAGAGGCTAAAGGATAATGTCCAACCATCAATTGGTGACCCAAAGCTCCAGCGCAGTTGGGTTATGGAGCAGGACAATGACCCGATCCACACAAGCAAGTCCACATCTTTGTAGTGGCCAAGCCAAAGTGCTGACTTGAATCTGAAGGCAGTTCATGCCTAAAAAATCCAATAGGGCTGAATTCCAACAATTCTGGCAAGAAGAGTCAGCCAAAATCCCTCCACAGTGATGTAAAAGCCTCGTTCCCAGTTATCACAAACGTTTGATTGCAGTTGTTACCACCATGGGTGGCGCAACTGGTTATTAGGTGTAGGGGGGGGGCAGTTTTTATTCACACATTATTTTTCTTATGCTTGTGTGTAAGGGGACACAGCTTACCATGGCTGATGAGACCTTACTCTGTAGTAACTTTTTAGGGCAACACTGCCCAGCTGGTGATACTTTGGACACACAAAGGTCTTTCATTCTCCAAACACCCATAGGTCACTATCATACCTCCTCGCTACCTACCAACTGTCTCTGTTTGGGATACAAATCCTACTGTGCCTAAATATAGAAATACAGAACGGCAGAATGTGACGGCAGAGGAGAACCCATTTGACCCCCCCCCGTTTTTCCTGCTATAAAGACTCAAACCTTAATCAGTCGTTGGTATCGTCAACACCAGGAGCCGTATGTCTATCCCATGCATGTTTAAATTCCCTCACTGTATTACCTTCTACCGCTTCTGCTGGGAGGCTGTTATTAAGTCCAGAATCTATATTACCATAAATACCGATGTGATGTAAATCACCTTCGCTTTGACTCTGTAAAGCACAAGTGGGTATTGGCAACGGATTCCTAATTCCCAAATCCTTTATAAACCCATTTTACTTTATATATGACACATCATTATCCTGCACCATTCTAGACTGCAGGCAAGTGGCACTCTCTTTTTTTAACTATAATTTTTTATTTTATAGTAATTGTGTTTGGTGGACTGTTAAATTATATCAACGTGGAGTCTCTATTATATGTTGAGATTTACAAGAAGAGTGTAAGATGTGTCTGAAATTATTCATAGGGTCTCTGCAGAGACAAATTTCCCTGAAAGGTTACTGCAGCTGTATTTCCCTCTCGGGATTATTACTTTCGTGGTACAAATGCTGCACTCCCGAGAGTATATGTTTTTTGTTGATTGTTTGTTTTTTTTTGTGAGTGTGTGTCTCCGAACGGGAAATTGCTTTCTTGCACACTCAGATGTATTTTCTAATCAACAGTTCCAAAAGAATAACCTTTGCAATCATAGGTTTAAGCTACTTACACTACAGGTTCTTCTGTTCAAATGAATGTATTCACAAAGATGATTATTTTAAATTTTTTTTTTTTTTTAATTTAAAGTATTTTTTTTGTGTGTGTTTTTAGAATCATTTACTTTCATGGGTTTTTACAAAGACAGATCTAGGATTTTTTTCGCACCTGTAGTATTTTAAAGATTGTTTTTTAATGTTAAATGTCTATATTTTTGTATGTCTCTGGCATACCGGAAGCCTTTGATTTTTTTTAATGGGCTGTTTTAAATCACAGTTCTTTATATCAGCGTATGGTGCTTTTGGCACAGTTAGTACAATGTGGCATGAACTATGGCTTTCAACATAAATCTTAATTTACGGTTCCTGAATGAAAAACGCCCTCTGTTAGATGCGTGTCGGAGACACGTGCCACAACCCCTGCATACATGCTGAGAAAGTGCCCCTATTGATTGCAATGGGAGCGTTTTCCTGTCAGTGATAGACTGCCCTCTTTAACTGCTCCAAAGAAACATTATTTTGTTTGCTATGCTCCACTCACTTATCAACGCTTTTTTCATTAGGACAGTAATCCCATTATTAACCCCTTAATGACAAAGCCCGTACTTGTACGGGCTCAAAATGCATTGTTTTCAATGGGTTTAGGGACCGCCCATTGTCCTTAAGGGGTTAATTATCGAGAAAAGAGATTAAAACAATGCTATTGGACCATGCGTTCTGATTTAACAATGTTTGGAAAAAATATTATGTTGCAGATTAACGTTGTCGACATTATTCCTTTGAAGGCTATTGATTTAAGTCTCTCTTGTCATCCACCTGGGGTAAAACCAGGATTACGTTGATGGAGAGGCTCCCACCTTGAAAGGAAGAGGATTTTTAGTTTGATAAATATGGGGGAGACTTAAGCATTTGCTGTCACTCAACATTTAATAAATTATCTCTGTTTTATTATTTTTCACGGTTCAGTCTGCACAGTTGACGTTCCTGTGTTGAGCGCAGCCAACGAGAGATCGCAAAGGAGGGTTTTTAGCCATAAAAAAAAAACAGCGTAGTCCCAAAAAAACATTATTTGTAATGTTTTAATGCATTCTAAAATGTCTTTTGCCTGGGCTCCAGTGCGTTTTGCTGCCTGCACATTGGTTATTGTAGGCATTCGTGAGCTACATGTTAGAACATTAGATTTCTGTATCTTTTAAAAAGGCGTATTTACTGCGTACTTATAGCCTATCGGTAACCTTACCCTGAAGAAGTCTCTACTGTGTTCTTCCCTGTCATTATAGAGATGTTTGGCTGCCATAGTGTTGGCTTTGAAGTTGTCATGAGGGAGATGAAATCAGAAAGCCCTCTTAGAAAACGGTGTTTGACTTGTCATCGATATATATTAGGTTCATTATGCAACTACAGGAATAGGTTGGAGAAGTTAGTGCCAGGTTCACTTTAACGGAATATTGAATTTGGTTAATGGCGTTTAGACCTTTAGATGGAATAAATATTGTAAAAAACCGTGTGTGTGTTTCACGAGTTGCCGAAATTTCAAAAGATTCTCCTTGAACATACTGAAACACGGAGGATGTGTTTTTACCTCCCGTCACCCCACTATCCATTACCAAGGGCCAAAACTGGCAAGTTTCTCCCGCAAAAAAAAACGTTAAGCTGGTCCAGTATAAGGTATAATGCAATGGGGAAGGAGAGATCCCATTAATTTAATTATGCATTATACAGGGCCACCCAAGCACACCCTGCAGCAAAGACTCACTGGTGAACCTTCATAGTGAAGTCCTGTAGAGTCTCCTACCAACTCTTCCATTATTAAATACAAACCAGTGTCCAGTGAAGAGCGTACCTCATACCCTGCTGGCATTTTATATTGAAACATGCCACTCGTGTCTGAGAACATGGATACTCAACAAGTTAAAACCAGTATGGTTCACACTTACAGGAAATTACACGCAAAGGCTGCAAATTCAGAAACGGGTTATCATGTAAGCCTTTCGACTCTTTTACAATGCATTATGATAACTCAACCCTAGGGAGGTCCTTGCTCGTGAAGGAAGTTCATAATGTCTACTGGAAACATGAAGTGAACATGTTTAGCTCTTAGTTCTGTAGTCTTTCGATAGGAACATTAAATGGTCTTCTCTTGGTACGTTGCCTAAAACAAGCTTGCCTTAATCATCATTCTTAATCTGTATAGTAAGAATTCAAGAATTATATTCATGTCTTTTTAGCGTTCCGTTGTGTTGGGTTCTTTTAACAAACGTTCTAATAACCCTTTATCTTGGAATTTTTGTATGCAACGTACCGACTGTTACATTATTACAATGCTGCTTTTCTTGTTAAATATGTTAAATATATCCCCTGTAGATATGTCATTCACGTTAAAAAGATTTGATTGACTCCCTTAAAGAAGGTTTGGTTGACTCTCTTGAACTTTGCAATATAGGATGTTCTAGAACCTAAGGAACATTGACAATTGTAGTCTGGGTCGTGTGCGCGCCCTCAGCTATGTTGATCACAAGACGGTGGCTTGATTTTGGTGGATGTGGCCATCTGTTAAGCTCCATAAACCGGATGATGCACCTCCTATATTTTCTTTATACTGGCCTAATACCACATTTTTAATTCACCCCCCCCCCCCCAGTGGCTGCCGTTTTAACATCCATTATTGGAATTAAAGCCCCCTCATCAGATGTTCCTTGGTTTTAAAAATAAATAAATAATAAATAAGGTTCAGCATTAAACCATTAAATGTCCGTGTGATGATAATATATATAAAACCATATTGTTACATCGGTAAGACGATAACTGAGAAGTTTAATTTTGGAATAGACGTCTTTATTTCATTTTTTTTTTAACCGAAGCTTAATACGGTTTAACTCTTTGGGCCGGGAAAGGGTTAAGATTATTTGAACAAAGTCCAATAACATTTGGCTGACTGCAGACGTACTCTTTTATTTCGTGGATTAACTCCGGTTAAGAAAGCCGCTGCTTCATTTTCTGGTTGTCATTTGCCCAGGAAGTTAAAGCAAATTGTAATGAGACAATCACAGCGGGGTAACCTCCTAACAAATGAGAGGCATATATTGACTGACAGCCAACACGCCGTTTCAGATATAAATGTATTTTTATACGCTGCTCTTCAAGGTCACTTTGTGCTCTCGTTGGAAAAACGGCCTCTCGGAAGTCACGTGATTCCCGTTTTAAAGCCGCAAATTGTAGGATAGAGATTTATAATATAGCCGCAATAAACGTATTAGTGCTGATGTTCACCTTTAGCGGTGCCGGTTTTCAGAACGCCGCAACAAAAGAGTGAATTTATAGAGCGCGGTTCCAGCCGAGGCTTCATTCAGGAGCCGGCGTTTGATGTTTGAATGCCGGTGTAAGGATCCTGACACAAGGTCTTCAGGGAGAAGAATATCCTTCGGTAAAGGTGGCTGAAGAGAATAAATCCAGGTTATCTTTGACCTTTTCAGTACCAGAGGGGTGAAAAACACATTGCAACCCTCTTGCTCTAGAAGGGTTAACCGAACCTGACGTCCAAAGATACTTGGGAAACCTTCGATGAATTGCGCTCACCATACTTAAATGTTGGCCTATGGTGGAGATGTGCCAATTAATCTGTATAATATTACATTGGTCTGAAGGGTTCTACAAAGTTCCGTAATACTACTAAGTGTCCCCCCTAACACCCCATTATCACCCTTACCCACGGAAATGGGACCCGAGGTGGCTCGGCCGTGCGGCTTGACAATGCCTAATAATCAGATCTTCACGTATATCTTATGGGGTACGAACCTCTTTGATATTGATGGCTTTTGGTGGTTGTGGGGTTTGTGTGTTTTGTGTTTGAAAAGCCTATCAAAAAAAGCAACTTTTTAATACCTCTTATTTCTTTATTTCTGGTGATTTAACCTATTATGGCGAATGGACACGTCCGCAAGATTCTCTTTATACAAATGCACGCCTTATAATTTCTCTTAATTCCATTCGTTCCGAATCACAACTGGTTTATTTAGCTGTAAAAAACAAAAAAAAAAAAAACAAAACAAAAAAACCCAGAAGCAAAATCAAAGAACGCTTGCATCACGTAGTGACGGTCGGAGGTCTTTCCGCAAACTGTGAGGATCTAATGAGATGATTATCAAATGGGTCTCCGGTAAACATTTCTAACAGATGGAATGTGGTGGCACAAAGTTTCATCAAAGCGGTCAAAATAAGTTATGCCGTTTGGTGTAGCAGAAGAGCTCAGAAGGCCGTGTAGAACACACGCACAGTTGCATTTCTAATGATTACAGATCAAGAGCTTCTGGATTAACAAGTCTTTGGACAATGGTCTGATGTAAACGAGACACAGCTGGACACTTCCAACCAAAGCCGCTCATGTATAAAGTTTTAAGCAGCCAGCTTACCAACAAACTACGTGCCAAAAAAAAAAAGGAAGAACAATGTTTTTGCTTTTAATATTTAATGTAGAACAAGGAGGAAGTCCTCGCGATCATAATGTACAAAAACCCTCCAGGAGAACGAGGAGGAGATGTTTACAACACAAAACAAAAAATGATGTTCCCCGAGTGCTTTTGGGAAACTTGTATGGCTTTCTCGGCCAAGGATCTGTGTAACGCATAAAAAATGAATTGATTTTTTTTTCCCATCTTCTCTTCCAGAATATCCATGGACATAAAGGGCCTATTACAGCCGTTTCTTTTGCGCCGGATGGGCGGTATCTCGCCACCTACTCAAACAAAGACAGCCATATCTCTTTCTGGCAGGTAAGGCTTATAGTGTGTGTGTTATTATATACACAAATGTATATTCATGCCGTCTACCGCAAGGACTTTAGGTTATCAAAAGTGTCCCGAGTGGGGAGACCTCTGATGTGGGCCTTGAGCTTCAATGGGACCTTAAAGGTTTTGTTCCACGTGGATAGTTTTTTTCCTAACTTTCCTAGATTTATATGTTATGCGCCACTATGGTATGGATCTTAAATAGGCTTATTCCTTTTTTTAAAACTAACACACCATTTTGCTGTATTTTCTTGTTGAAAACATTTTAGGGGGGCCTCTTAATCCTGTCTGTCTTCAACCTGCCCATTTCTGACATCATAGAAGAGGCATTACCATTAATGTTTTCTAGTTTAAAGGGACCCCACTCCCATCACACTTAACACACACAAGTCCCATCACCGCTATAACTCAATACATCTCACACCTATAACTCTCATCACACCTATCATGCAATCACACAGCTCCCATCACACCTATCACACAAAGCACTTCACTTAATAGCACACGTATTGCCCTATTTTTGTAAAAAGACAAAAAACGTTGGGTATTTCTAAACTCGGGACAAATATTAGAATCTATTTAGCATTTTTTTTCATTAACATTTGTAGATGAGATTTCTTAAATAAAAGTCAGACATTTTTTTTTTCAATTTGTCACCATATTTTATTATTTTTCTTATAATACCATTATTTTGATCATATAAAGTATGTAAAGAAAGCCCTTCTCGTCCTGAAAACAGCAATATATATAAAATATTGGTGGGTAAAAGAAACTTACAGCTAAACACAAACACCACAGAAATGTTAAAACAGCCATTGTCTCGAAGGGTACAAAATGTAAAAAAAACAGTCTGGAAACGAAGGGGTTGAGACGTTCTTTTCCAACATATTTTTTTTAGTATTATAGCAAAGCGGTAAACAAGTTCACCTTTTTTATATCATTCTTGCTATATATATATATATATATATATATATATATATATTACCAGGAATGTGTAGGATGTAGAACCACGAGGTCTGAATATAATGTTTTGATCCGTACATCACTCACATGACTTCGTGAAAAATAATCCTTCCCCTTGGATGAGATGCCGCCGTCGGCTTCCTCTGTTGAACGCCGTTTACTTGTTCCAGGGACTGCGGTCAGGATTTACCTGCCGCTAGCTAATTGTTTTATGCCAGGATTTTTACGGTTATTGATTTAATACGTTCCTCTAGTTTCAGAGAGGTATAGTATCATCTTAGCAAAACGATTTTACTCCTCTTATACTTTCCAAATGAGTAATTAATCCTGGCAGTAGGGTTTATTGCCGCAAAGTAATTAAACAGGGAATTATTCTATTTTTTTATTATTATTTTGGATGAGACCTGGCTTGGGAGTATAAACGTTTAAATTATAATTTGTATTATACGAACGCCTGGTGGATGTAAGTTAATGATCAGCAATGGGGGGGAAAAACATGTCTTCTGGCTTGCCCGGCGGATGTAAGTTATTGTTTACTGTTCAGCAATGGCTCCGTTATTTACGAAACTTTTGATATATATGAATGTATTAGGTTCATGGAAGTGGCCCTTCAATTATTAAAGCATAGATGACTTTAGCTCATGTTCTTTTGCTCTTTAAATGGCTTTATGCGCTCGTGCTTTCTGCGAAAAAATTGATGGCGTATAAGAACCATTCGGCTCACTTAGTCCACCTCTTCCCTGTCTGCTGTACAGTTGCAAAATAAGGTGGTTTAGTCATAATGAAAACACAAACCTTCACACACGCAGACAGTAAAATATAATATCTAGTTATAATAAATATATATTCAGATGTAATGAGAATATTACAGGCTTCGGTGGGGGGGGTTGACCCTATTCTTCCCTTATTAGCCCATTCTTGTAATGCCTGTGATGGGGACAGCGGCGCAAATGTAGTTTTTTTTATTCTGATTGAGCGATGATGTATGATGACAAGTAACATGTCCGTTCGTATACGATGATTTCTAAATGTTTTTTCTTTAATATAAATATTTTAATCTTGTAGTTTTTAACAACCATTCAATCAACACTTGGTGGATCCATCTCAGTATCACTGATACTTTAGCTAATATTCAGCCCATTAAGGACTTAATTAAAATAGAATTAAAATAAAAGATGCTTCCACCAAACAATTTGACCGCAGCTGGGTGTGAACGGGAGTCTCCGGGTGAAGAGCTGCTTCCCTGGGTCTCTGAGTCAGCGCGTTTGTTCTCATGGGAGTGGGCTATGGCCATACTGATTCTCTCGCCCACTTCCCTCCCACTCCCCACCCATTAAAGGTTGTCAGAGGCTAGCCCCACCTTTGTGCAATGCTAGCCCTCCCATGTTTGTGGCTCACCCCTCCATGAAGCCACACCCCCCAAAAGACATTCTGTCCGGATGGAGACTTAAGTTATTTATGTGAGTTTTTTAAACTTGCGAGGCGTTGAGGGTATTGAAGGCCCGTTAAAACGGCACCAATGCAGACACACACGCCATTAAAACACTGCCAACGCTGGAGGTTCTGATTCCCGATCATTATAGGCATTTACGGCCGTGAGCTATTTTTTTCCTGTTATCTTTTTTCATTGATCTCCGAATCCTGCAATACAAGTGTTTTAATTAGTTACACTGATTGGTCGCCTACCTAAAAGCTGCCGTCACTCACGATTCAGCCCACCCCACTAGGTATCTGTACATGCGCGAGCGTGCCCAATCAATGTCCGCACATTCGCTATCTCACCAGTTACGCGGGGGGGGGCTTATTGTGCTTTCTCGTATTAACCCCCCAATACCTTACTATAACCTAGCATAGGGGACTTTATTTTATTGAAATAAAGCAATTTCTAAAATCACTGTAACCGTATGATTTATTTTTACAAAATGATCAGTTTTTTTTCCGTGATAACGTGGGATCGCGGGTGTAAGCGGGAAAGTTTAGCAAAACCAGTGTAAAAACCGTTTTATAGCTAATTTTTATTTCTTTGAAAAATGCAGAAAACCCAATAGCACCCTTCCCTCCCCATTGTTTTATTTTTTGATCATGAAAAGTTAATATGCAATTATATGCACTAGGGCTCAAAAGTTTGGGGTCGCTTAGAAACGTCCTCAGCACGTTGTGTTCGCCGATCCAAGTTGAAGTTTAAACGGCTGATTGATGGTTAGAAAAACCTTTTACGGCTAGAAATTTCCCAGTTTTCCATGAAAACAGCTCAGTGACCCCAAACTTTTGAACTGCGGAGCTTCTTTATACGTGGCGTTATTATAAATATCTTAATTCTAATTTATTCCGCAGGAAGTTGATGGTTGTTAATTACTTTCCCATTTATTACGGCGGATGCCCTCTTGCACTGGGGCTGTTTTCTGATCCGCGTTCCGTTCAGGGCTATTATTAACGTAGGGAAATCAGTCACGTTAGTCATCTTAAAAGGGCTATTACTCAAGATGATTTAAATTGTGAAAATGTCAGTGGTGCTTGTGTGCTCCGTGCTACAGACACAATGATTTACACCCTCTGACACCATTGTGCCACAGAGCCGGAGCAGAAAAAATCATGATATATTCCAAACCGATAAGAATTCAAAACAGAATATCTTACATACCCTAAAACTTGTCAACGTGCCCTAAAAAATGGCAGCGGCGCAGAACAATCCGTCCCCCTGCCTGCGGTTCGAACGATGCCTTTTCCAAGGTAAATAGAATAGGTTCATCTAACTGTCCATGAAAATGATACATATATATATATTATATATGTAATATTTAGTACCAGGGAGTATGGGGTGGAATTACTATGGTCCACCGTTCTACACAGCGGAGCCTACAGACCGGTTCTTACTGCAGTTTTCTAAGCAATTAATCGCTTAGATTTTTTTCTTTTTTTTTTCACCAAAAATGTCTTCTCCGTTTTTCAGATGAACACCTCCTTGCTGGGAAGCATCGGGATGCTGAACTCGGCCCCGCAGCTGCGGTGCATCAAAACCTACCAGGTTCCACCGGTGCAGCCTGCCTCGCCCGGCTCCCTCAACGCCCTGAGACTGGCCCGGCTCATCTGGACGTCCAATCGCAACGTTATCCTGATGGCTCACGACGGCAAGGAGCACCGGTTCATGGTTTAGGCTGAGGCTTGTGCATACACCCGGTGGCCCTCGTATGTCTATAGCATGATATCCCCCCCCCCCTGTCATTGACTTTCATATCAGTCGCAGGAGGCAGCCTTACCGGTGCATGAGTATCCAACAATCTACTGTGTTAAGGTTCCCAACTGCCCCTCAGAATTCCGACCCTTTCATTGTAGAGGTGTTTCACCGTTGTGTTTTAGCTTTGCGCAGGAGCAAAAAGGGGTCTCTTATTTTAACACACAGATGTCTCACGAGTCAAGCAGTGTTTGGGTGTTGCTGTTGTGTACAATGAAGATTGTATATATTTTTTAGGTTACTTTAAGTATTGTTTACATTGAGTGTCATTCTCTTAGGCTATAAATGTCTTCCTTTTATTGCTTTAAATGTGTGCTCTGCGTGTATTTAAAACTAATATTTTTTGTTCCGTCGTCCCAACCGGAGAGAGCTGAAGGATGCAATTTGGAATCAGAATAAATAACTTAAAACAAAGTCTCATTCCGTGTCGCAGACTGTAAGTCATTAGCATGATAGCTTTATTTAATAATTATATATACATATATAAAAAAACATTGTGTGTATAATATCTGCAAGGAGATCTTGACTACGAATTGATCTGTCCATTGTACCTTGGAGAAGCGCCCCAAGGGACTCCGAACCTGATACCCACCACACACACGCAATTGCAGGCGCCTCGGGGCATTTTTAGATCCTCATATATATCCAAGTTTAGTAAATTCTACTATAGATCTCACGACTAAATGAGTAGCCGGAGGTCTTCCAGAATGAGGTGCCTTGTGTGCATGGACTATATGTTATCCATACCTACCAGGCCAAATCGTCTTGTGTTTTGCGATGTGAAATGATCATTCACAGATACAGATTGCCTGCCGTGATATATTTCTCATTAATGACTCAGATAATGCGTTTTGTAATTAACGCAAGCAGTCCTCAAGCAGCAGCTTGCGCTCAGTGGCTCAGTTCTAAGGTTTACTCACTGAAGGGGGCGCTCATGTCGTTAGGAAGAGACACCCTTCACACATACCTTTCGCAATGAGGGCTGAGGTAGCCCATTATAAAACATGGCAAATCTCTGATTGAACTATGCATTATGCAGGGCCTGCTGAAACGTCCCAGTTTTTAGTGTATTGTCCACTTTATACATGGTCTCAACATACATCAATGCAGAATTGGACTGTTTTATTGTGATGGTTTTGGACCGCAAAAGTAATGCTGCTCCGTAATATATCCGTACCTGGAAACTAGCCGCGGTGGGCTGATCGGAGTTGTGGGTGTGGCTGTGACTGGAGGGGTGGGGCTAGCCGAGTAAGTGGGCCTGGCAAATACCTCAGGGCGAAACCCAGCAAGTTCTCGGCTATAAAAGCGTCCAGTTCTGCCAATATGTAAAGCAATATGCTTCAGATAACTGAGTCCGGTACCGTCCAGCGGACATTATACTGTAAATATAATGCATACATGGACATAAGGTCAGGAACATAACCCAATAATATGTAAATGCGAGACCACCTAAAATATAAACGCAAGACCACCTATAGATCACATTGAGCTTAAATGTAGCATATAATGAAGGCATACCCATGTATAGCATTCATTTAAAGGGGCAGTGCATCTTATTTTATAATCGCATTATTCCCTTTCACCTTTTTCTTTTTTTTCCTTCCTTGTAATCTCCGGAACGGTAGATAGTTGAGTGGCAGCGATTCCACACAGAAAAAAAGAAATCATATTTAGCAGCGGCCGGGGTGAGCGATAGGCGATATCTCACCTTGAGGCTGGGTAATAGTTCTTTGTTGTTAATGTGCAGAGCTGGCGATACATTTGGGTTATTTCTTTCTATTGAGAACACTTGAGAAAAATAAACTGCGTGCCGACCGCCTCTCCTCGTCGAAAGAAAGAGCTATTGCTTATTTGTATTGCCTCTGACTGCAGCCCGCTCACTGGCGCTTCGGTTATATCCACTGGACGCTCAGTCAATCTTAAAGGGAAACTATCACGGCAAAAACAATGCGTCTCACGTCGGGGCGAAGCTAATATTTCACATACCGCGAGGCTGTTAGTTCCGCACCATGAGCCGGTGTCTCTTAACAATTCACGCTTTATGACAACATAATGTACCCTCCGCCGTCTCCCTCTTACATATAGCTCTCATGCCCCTCTGTTCTGATTGGCGTCTGTGTGATATATATGTTTACTATATCTTTTTTGTTTACATTTATTAAGCGGACCTATAGCTTGTGCTTTTTGTTTGCCAATCGGTGTAAACGGAGTGAAATTCATTTTTTGATTTCATCTTCAAAAGTTCTCAACCCCCGTTCTCCTTTATAAAGTCTGTCTGATCCCATCAACAGCATTTGGGAGGATAATATATTTAAGGGGGAGAAATAAAGTTGCCCCCAGGATTTACATTTAATGGGACGGTATAATGTCCCAGTTGGCTTCGCCAAAAAAGAATGCTTATTGAGTAATTTGCTATGTATTCTTTAACAATTAAAGTACTTGCCTTGGGGAGAAGCTGAAGCTCCCCTTCCATGGTCCAATGATTCTTTCTAATAATTAAATGAACATTTCAGGGCAGTAAGCAGGGAAACAGCAGGGGCATTGGATGAGGGGGCAAATATTTGTAGGAGCGTTCTGCAGAATGCCCCCCATGCGTTTGCAAGGGGCCACGGGGCTGCCATATGCATTAAAGTGCGTATGATGGCTGCTTTAATCCTTCCTTTAAGGCAAGTTTCTAATATATATATATGTATAGGTAGATAAAGGATGTTACATCATGGACAAAGAACACCACAAAGTCATTTTTTATTTTATGCTTTTTTTTTTATTGGGTCACTATAGGAAATGATGCATAGGATGCATATGCTTTTTGGGGCCACAGGGGTTTTTTTTCACGTAACTCGCCCTATTTCCGGTGATTTCTGTGAGATAGTCGGAGATTTCTCATTGTCGTAATATTTGCATAACTTTTTATAACGAGCTGCGGTGACCGACGTCTTATTGATCTCCAATAAGTGTTTAGACTTTGTGCAGGAAAGATGGAGACTTGGTATGTAAATGGGAACGCTGAGGTAAGGTAAAGATATCTTAATCTAGGTTGGTTCCTGTACCAGGTACCCTACAGAACCAATGGAAATCAATCAATTAAAACATTAACTATTAATTCCAAAGCAAACACCGAATACCCGCCTCGTGCAACTCGAATACCGTCCGTTATATACTAAAATTCTGCTTTTTGGGGGATGGAAGAGGGGTTTGCCCTTATGTATTAACTGCCACCTTAACCTGAGATATTACCCTAAATAGTTGTAACCAACATAGAAGCAGAACGTCAAGACGAGGGTCCTGCCTCCCATATCTAATTCTTACCTTTTAAACATGTGTCCCAATGGCACATACTGGGAAGCATTATTGCCATTGCAGCAAAAAAAGCTTCCTACACATTTCTATATTGTACATGTATAAGCAGAATAAAATATACAGTGACATATCTATTAGAGCTTTTTTTTATTAAAAATGCTTAAATGTGTATTTAATACATTATCTAAAAGTAATAGAACCTTTTAAACAGGTACAAGGACATATCTGCATTATTAAATCCGATACAAAGCCTTGAAAACCAAATGCAATATTTGGTATTATTTTAATTTAATGTTAGCATTTGGTTTTTAGTTCATTTTCCTATTTTAGCTTATTCAATGGATTTCTGACATCCATTTTTATGTAACCCCCCCCAATTTTGTTTGATGTGATATTCCCCCCCCCCCAAAAAAAAAATATATCAATTGAGTGTTCTGGATATTATATGTTTGGCTATTGCTTTGCTTTTGGGTCTAGCTGTTTTTTGGCTCGGTAGGTGCCGCTTCTCCTTATTTATTGTACCCAACAAAGGTATACCCAGGCACTTAATAGTTTCCTTTATTTTCCATGATCCCTTCGCGAAGGAAACGTTGGGACCCCACTCTTATCACCGGTAGATTGGAACCTGCTTCCCAGACTCAATCTGCATTGTTGCAGCCAAACCACGCATGAGCTTCTAGCACCGGAGATTGATTGCAACCGCGCAGCTCGTTGGTAAAGCCGCTATTATAAAGCGAGACGGCAATTTCAAGCATGTGATTGCGGCTCTCACATAGCGCTCGGCTCATTTTTATTCTATTAGTAAAAAAGCAATTTTAAGGAAATCAATAGTATGTTGTATAGGAGTGAGGATTAGGGAAAATCTGGAATCCGCTTTCATATTCTATGTTATGATTGTTTTGTTGTCCTTTTTTTTTTGTAATTCTACAATCTTTCCCGCGTACGGATTGTTATCCACCGCTTGCGCAGACATTAACGTTTCCTTTTCAAGCCTAATAACAAAAGCCGAATAAAGGAAATGGGAATCGGGGTCCGCGGACAGATCTCTTAATAGTTCTCCAACAATTCTTCTTACCGTCTGAAGATGAAAAGTAGTTGCTCCATAGAACGATTTAAAACCGCGTCTGCCAAATCTCAGTGTCTTCATTAAGGGTTAATAAAGAAGATGGAGTGCGTAGTCAAAAATTGTTACATTTTCTTTTGCCATTGCTGTGGAATATGATGATGCTATAGAAATTAATAAATAATAATAATAATTGGGCTAACAATAAAAGTTACTCCAATGACAGATTACAGAATTGACTTGAATATTTTTGAAACATATTTGCTATAATAAGGAAAATACTTATCACGTTAGCTGAAAAATGAAAAAACCTTATATCTGAGACAATGCTGACTGTCGCACATCTGATACCGCTTGGTAAAACATTATTATCTATATTAATAATATTCAATAGTTTGGGGTATTTCATATTATGACATAATTTCTTTTCCCTCTTTTTTTGTATGGTTTTCTTTTTTAAGTTGACGTTTTGTGCAGTAGTAAATATTTCTCGTATTGTGGTATAGCATATACTATCGCGTTCAGTCTTGTAAATTGGGCAGACGTGGCTGTAATTATATCGTTAATGTAATAGATAATAACGTCACATTTTGTGTATTGTACATTATTAAGATACGTTCTACGGGAGAGGTGTAGGGGAATCCATGTAACACGTCTGTAATATCCATGTGTACATATCTGTGAAATAAATAGATGGAGAAACAATTCCCAATCTGTATTATTTGTGCACAATTAATATGTTACTGTTTTAGTAAGTTAATAACATTTGTGTTTTCATTACAAAATAAATGTTTCAATTATTTTTTAGGGACTATTGTACCAGAAGCTGCCCCGAGCTCACCCTCGTTAACTCATTCCACATCTTTTTATACGTGAAGATGGCGGCTATCACACGGCTCATATAAATAATTACATTGGATTCACAATACACATATTGGTCCACTCACAATAAATGTGTGGTGATGTCATGCTCCGCCTAGGCAATGTGGGGAGTATTGTGATGTCATAGGTTGTTTCTGCCAATGGCTCCCAGGCAGACCAGCAACAGCCAATCCCTACTACTTCCACGTATGGAATCACATGGGCCGACAAAGAAATGCTAATCTGGTGCTTCAGCGATCATACACACTGTAGTCAGGAAAGCAGGGCTGCAGACCCCTGTTTCCTGATCGCTGCGCGACCTAGGAAAATGGGGGGGATATATATTTAAAGGGATCCCTAATGGTATCACATTGACATCATAAGGCATACCCTCTAGTTACTGGAGAGTCCCTGTGACAACAGTTTAAAAAAAAAAAAAGGTGATTTTTTTTTTTTTTTCAAGAAATTTTAAAAAAATGTAAAAACTGTAAAATCTTAGGATTATGAGGTGTTTCAAGACAAGTAAATTAACAGGCATCCCCTGCGTACAATTTATAAGGAGTAAAGATATAGATGATATAATAAAAAATATTATATAAAATAATATAAAAAAATCCCTACCCGCTTCTTTTTAGACTAAATGATAGTGTGTGTGATGTGTGTGTATTTTATATATATATTTTTATCTTGGAAATGTACGATAAACGAGGAAGAGGAACATTTCTGATGGACAAAAACAGTGAAAATGCTGAAAAAAACGTCCTTTAGGGGTTAAGGAAAGTTGTAATTTTTACAATGTATTAAATCTAGCCTGATACGTTAATTCGCCGTCAGACTGCTTACAAATGGATATTTTAACATAGCTTTCTCTAATGTATGCCCAATTTATTCGGCACAGAACGCAGTTCGCGATCGATAGTCCCAACCAGATGTGTTTCTGTAGAAAAACAAGATTCTGGAAAACCCGTCTCATGGAAATGAATCTCTGTTTAACTCTTAATAAATAATTCAGGTATCATTAGACAGAAGTGGCTACGTAACTTTGTAGTCCTTGCAGGTAACATAATTAGTCTTCATAATTAGCGGGGGTACATGAACCGATATAAAAAAAATGGAAATGCCACGGCAATCATAGGTACGGCCAATCTACGCCACGTGAACTTTCACCTTTCACCCCCTCGTTCAGATGACGGACAGGGCTGAGTGTTACCCAATCAATAGTTAAGGAGCCGGGGGGGGAAATATTTCCAGCCTCTAACTAGAGAATATATTTTGACAAGGCCAAGGCAATCCAAAGCGAGCCGGCGGAAGAGCGAGCGAAGACTCATTTTTAAAAGCTTTGACACGTCAAGGTGTTTCTGCACAAGATCTCGAGAAAAGTGTCAATACGAATAAATACCAAAGGTCAAAAGAGGAGAAAACAACAATCATTTCCAAAATTATTTGCGTTTATAGCGATCAAGTATTATTATTATTTTTAATCTCATTATTATAAAAAGATTTCAGAGGTACTGGAAAGAAAATGGATAGTAAGTCTAATATATATATATATATATATATATATATATATATATATATATATACGATAATTTAACAGAAAGGATTTTATATTGTGATAAATATAATTTATATGATATAAATATTAAACTATATATTATACTATATATTTTTATTTGTTAATTTGTTGTCACTGGGTGCACAATTGATCTAGAAAAATTCTGTTTAAAATATTAATGAAAATAAAGTATGATTAGTAAAGGGGGGACATGTCTTAATTTTAATAAAAATGGGCACTACAGAACTTGGATGGATTTTATTCAGATCACGTTTCCTTTGTGCAGGCATAACGTGGTAATAACATACAAGGTAACTTCTGCACACAAACAGTGTTATTGAAAAGCAGGTAACGGCTGGTGCTTCGGCTGCTTGAGACTTGGACTCCCATCATGCTGAGCTGGCTGGCTGTATGGGAGTTGCAGTGCACAGCAGGTAGCTAGTTCTTATATGCAGTAAAAATATTTTTGTACATCAGACTGGCAATCCTCGGGCTGATCTAGTAGCAATTACCGGTGTGTGTGTGTGTGTGTGTGTTTATATATATATATATATATATATATATATATATATATATATATATATACTATTTTGTTGTCCTTACTGCATAAACCCATCATAGTCAGGAAAGGTCACCTTCCAAAGAGAGGTCTAACTACCCGCTCAACCCCTTAGATTGATGTAGATCTGTCCGGCAGCACAAAGCATGGACTCCACTAAGTGTGAATGGGCGTCTATTATTAATGGTTTGGCATTGGGATCATCACATTTTCTATACTGTCTTAATTTATAGTTATAGGTAAAATCTGGTGGGGAGGGGGTGGTACCTTAACCCTTTCATTACCAAAAGCCCAATAGTATCTTATATCTTAACCCTTTAATTGCAAAAAGGGGTTAGGTAACACATTACTTGGTGGCACTTTTATGGACCTTCGTAATTACCATAAACATTCAGGAACCGAAGTGTAACCCAATGAATACATATACATCGATTTTTAACTTAAACTTACACCGGTAGCTCGGTATATATTAGACGTGCAAACAGGCAAAAACAAATTTTTTAGGGCCATTTTTCATCGCCGAATTTGCCAGAATTCTGTAAATTTGCTATTTGGAGAAATCCAAATGCACAACTCTAGTATGACATGATTGTAATTAGTAAAGATGTTATTTGGGGTTGATATTGTTTCCTTTTTTCATGCAAAAACTCAAGATACTGGAAAGTTGTAACTATATGGCCTTTCTTCCTTTTTTAACTATTTTTTCTTCCTTAACGGCCCCGTTAATACTTTTCTTCCTACAGCTGCATGACAACTCCCATCACATCTGTATAATGCATTTCCTGCCTATGCCACATCGATACTCCTTCACTTTTACTTTTTATAACTTGTTAAAGCAATTGTATTTGAATCAAAGGCGTATAATGTTTCTCAGGTCACATACTAAAACTGCAATGTCTCACACATGCGCGACTATATGTTCTGGTGGCCAAGAATTCTCTTTGGGGCCATGTCCAAGGAGCTGCACAGGAATGTGCACAATATTTAAATATATATATTTTGAAATTCAAAAAATGTTTTTTACATGTTAATTTAGTAGTTAAGACATTTCAGACCAATATTATTATACTAAAAACATTATATATATTTTCTTTTTTTTTTTGTATGGAAGTAGATAAAACCACCCTAGGGGAACATCTATCAGTTCTATTCAAGAACTTAAATGTCAAACTGGCTACTTGAGAAAGAAAAACCCAAGACCTGCTTTAAAACGCCAGGTTTCTACGAGAGACACTGATAACTCAGAAATATAATCCAAATCGTCCACCGAAGAGTGAAATCCTCGAGCAGTTCTGTGTTAACTCATATAATGTCTATAAGTTGAGTAAAGTGCTTTTACTCTACCGACCTTTAAAAAAAAAAAAATGCAGTGAAGCAAAAAATCATTCAAAGGAGAAAAATACAAATAATAAAAAAGGAGCATTTAACGCAGCTGTCCGCCTCTTCCTGATTCAAATATTTGTAAAGAAATATATGAGCATAATAATTATCTATAAAGTTTAGCATGAATCTGACAAAATGACTGAAAGCTGCTTAATAACCGGCACACGGGGTGCTGTTGATAGGTAAATGGGGCATCACATCTAGAATATTATCTGCCAGCTCCTATTTATCGACGGAATATATTTCATATGGGTTCTCAATTAAAGGTTGTCATGACCTGATGAAGATATAGCCAAACACTTGCACCAGGGTCATATCTTGTCAGATGGATAAAGACTCTAGATAAGGTAGGTTGCCCAAGAAAGTCCACGCATGTATCAGATGTGTCTGTTTCAGGTTCTACAGGCTGTAATAATATAATTTAACTTCTTTAAAGCTTAATATTATTAGAGAAAATACTACACTGAGTCTCTCAACCCACCAACACTGTCTGCAAACATGTTTCTCTTCTAGATATGTCCAAATGGTATAATTCATCCTGTATGGGTTACCAGTGGAGAACTGGCTGATAATTCTGGTCATTATGTTCTATTATAGATGGGTTATTCCAAAAGTCCCTTTATGAAAATACAGTCCTTCAAGCCATGGTTCTCCAGAGGTATACCCCACAGGGGTGTTTTTCCTTTCCTGACAGCTGAAGAAGCTGCATACCAATATTAAAATGTAAAGTTTTTTTAATGCTTTGTTGCTTTTTTTATAATGATTTTACCATTATCCACATTGATATGTTTTCATATGAATCATGGGTAAATCTTGGGGTAAATTCAATTTAAGAAGATTTAGCTGAAGAGAGGAAAGTGATATAAAATAAAATGTGTAATGAGGGTGTAGAGAAATGCTTTAAAGATAGTGAGGGGTATAGGAAAGCTGTGAAAAAAGGCAAGATGTTTAGAGAGAGGGGGGGGATTTTGTTAAAAATATTGGAAGAACTGTTACCCCTCTGAAATGGCATATGTGCAGGAGACAAAAACATTTAAAACAGCAGGACTGATAGCTGATGACATGGATACGCAGGGATGTTAGCTGACCTATTGTTGACCAGTGTTGATGTTCCAATGTATCCAAGGCACTGTACTTTCAGATGTCAGATAGTCAATACAAAAAGCAAAGGGACGAATCACTCCACAAAGTGAAAATAGAGAAAACAATGTGGAGGCAAAGCAAGAATGGTGTCCCAAGAGGAGAGAGGGGCATCACAAGACACCAAGGTTATAGTCAAGAAAAAAGAAACGTATTACATTTTTCATGTCATGTGACGTACTGGTAGTTTGTGTTATGCTACATATTATACATCAGAGTTTAGTGTCTTGTACAAGATTTGATGTAAAATTTCACCTGTGTGTTAGGTACATGTGTTTATGACACTTAAAATGTTATTCTATGTGGTGGTGGAGTTTTGATGGGTAAAGGATGGGCATTCATGTGAAGGTTATGACCCCCTCCCCAGGCATTAGTGACCCTAGGTTCACCCCGGGTTTCATTGAGCATGACATGTTGGCGTTTGATAAAATTGCTTGTATAGTTTTTACATATCTATTCAACCATAAAAGGGAAAAAAAAATCAATCGGTTTAATGATCTCACCCTCTGTGAATTTATGAGAGCCTTTTAAATATAATATGATTGTTCATTTGCAAAGTGTAGAGTTAGAAGCATTCAATGCTCTGTACAGCGTAATAGCATTTGACACATTATGGCCATTTGAGGCCCCATTAAGTTGTGTGAATATATTTAATAATTGTTTTGCACAGCGTTCATGCAATTAGTTCAATAGCGTAATTAAAACCGAGATCAGAGAACGGTCCAGCGAGCATCACTAATTTTGTGTTTGTGGGTATGATGTGTTTATTCACCGTCAATGTTTTCTTAAGGAATAAAATGTCAGAGGATTCCGTGTATTGATTTAGAAACAGCTTTTTGAATCTTTGGGGACCTTTCTAAATCAGAACAATGGAGGCCAATTGTTAACCCTTTATAACCAGCTGGCTTCTTGTGCTAATTGTAGTTAGATAAGCATTGATGGATTGTTGACACGTGCAAACAGAGCAAAAACGATTCAGGCAAATTTTTCGTTCTGTTTTTGGCACATTCTTTTCGGGCAACAAACCTGCCCATTTGGTTCGGCCGAAAATCCATCTGTTATCTTCTCTTGTATCTTCAATCTGTTAACTTTGCCGCATCTCCACGTACATAACCTGACAGGAACGTCTGCTAAAATGTCCCCAATTCTCCAATCGAGGGAGAGGATGTCACCAAAAACGCCATCATTTTGCCCTCACTTGAACGCTGGGCAATATGGTGGCGCTATCCGATTGGAGGATAGGGGAAGAGGAGACGTCAACCACAAGTGCCACCATTTGGGCGGAAGTTCCTACCGGGTTATGTTCGCGAAGATGCAGACTAAGATAGAAGAGAAGAGAGAAGATAAAAGATGAAGAAGTGGAAGTGGTCGGCAGAGAAGGTAGTGAAAAATTTAGTGAGTGTAAGAGAAAGAGTGAACAAAATTGAAAGTGTGAGTGAATAAGGGCCCATGAATTGTGGATGAAAATTCTGAGCTTTTTGCTTTGTTTTCATCTGATTTGTAAGGGAGCTGGCCTCATTTTTACCAAAATTCGATAAATGTGCAATTTGTACGAATCTGAATGCACAAGTCTAATGTATTCTAAGCAGGCCTGGATTAACGGTTGAGCACACAGAGCAATTACTCCAGGGCCCCGGCATTCTTATGTGTCCATACCTCTCACCTTTCCCACAAAGCATTGATCCGATCAGGTACCGCTACGTGAGACAATCATCCCTCAAGAGTAAGCTTGCGAGCCGGGCTCTCTCCACCTAATGTATCGGTTTGTCTTAGTCTGTCAATTCTCGTCTTGTCAGACCCCTTGAATATATGTATTGTATTAAGCGCTGCGTAAACTGTTGGCGTTACATAAATAAAAGATAATAATAATAATAACTAACACTGCACGTCTGTAAATTGGCACGGTACCAAACAGATCGCTGCTCAGTGAGGGAGCTGTAGGCCACAAGGAACATATAGGAGGAAAGTGGAGGATGCGATAAGTACTGGGTGTGTATATATGTGCGTGTACATGTATAAATGTGCATATGTGTGTGTATGTGTATATGTGTGTGTATGTATATGTATATGGGGACAGAATATAAGTTAGAAAAAGGATGCAAAATGTAAGGCACACAAGCAAGATAAAAGATAAAAGGGAAAGTGAGGAAAAGATGTTAGCAAGTGATACTGCAAAATGAATTGCCAAATAGGGGGAATAGAAGAGAAGAGAAGAGAAGGAAAAAAGCTGCATGATGATGACATCAGAGTAAAAAAGGGGAAAAAGAGCTTGCTGTATGACTGCTCCAGGGCCCAACTCTTCTAAATCTGTCTATTTCTGTTATGCGCGGAGCGGTACCAACACCAAGATAGCTAGTGAGATTCTGGCCATATATGACGGACAGGTTTCTGAAAGTTGCCCCTATTCTAGATTTGTTTTCTCAAACAATGAAACAGGTCACCTTATTTTGGGCTGTCCCTCAGTGTTGCATAGAAATAAGCTCTACTCTTTTACACTTGTGTCGTCCCTGGATTCTAAGGAGGAACATTGATGTCTTTCAACTGCAACCCTTGCCTGATTGTCCCTTAAAAGAACCAGGAAACTCAGCCTCATCAATTGAGAACTTAAAAAATAAAAGTCTAAATCGTCTCAGTTTAGCCACAACCCATCTTATTTTGATCCAGGACCTTAAGAAAGTCCTCTATTCACATGTTTAATACAGTTCCACGACTACGGGGAGCATCAGATTGTCGTCAGAGGTTCATCTTACCTAGCGGACTACAGACAGCAACCCCATCCCAAGGAGCCGCTGATACTTAATGATCCTCATAGCATCTTTCTTTTCTTTTTTATTTTCCTATTTTATAATTACCAATATTAGAACTATTTTGTTACCATGATTATGTGATCTTCTGTGCTTCTAAAAATCATATAATTTTTTCTTTTATACCTGCGATGATAAGGTGACCAGGATGCCCCAGGGGCATTTATTGAATTGTATGCTGCGCGGCCCTGCATGATATATTGTTTTAATAAACCTCCGCAGTCATGGTTGCTATATGGCCGTCTTATTTACAGAATTACTGTATTCTTAGCTCATTAATAGCAAACATTCATTATATCCAGTTATAAAGTACATATACTGTACGCTATACCATTGAAACTACATATACTATATAAAAACTTCCAATAATGCAAAACTGCAGACATTTCATATTATAGGTTAGGAAAGAAATTGGTTGATAATGTCCTCTATACATTAGATTTAACCCATTGCGCGCTCGTGAATGCAGGAGATAAATCGGAACTAAAAGTGTTTCAGAAATAAAGTATTGCTGCTTATAGTAATTTATCTCGTCTGATTGATTTTGTTTAAACTGAAAAGACTGTCATTTCTTTCCAAGTTCGATCAGCAAAGCTTTCCTTGACTGAGTACCGACGCGGTGTATCGCCTGCTTATACGCATGGCCGGGCGCGCTGAAAGGAAGCAGTCGGATGATGGGACGGAGTCGGGTAAATGACGCTTTGATTACAGGGTGTTTAAAGAGGTTCAATAACAGACAGCTCTTACAGACCTGGCAAGTATCCGAGCAAAGTCCCTTTTAAATGGTCTTCGCAGTTAGATCCGCATTTGGAGTGCCGGAGCGATGAGATGATAATATTGGAATCATTTTAGGTTTTCTAGATTCTTTTATTAACTATTTTTTTTGGCCTCCAATAATCAGGAAGATGGAAAAACAATATTATAAACAAGGATACAAATTTGGCTTATTGGCAAAGAACCCTGGAAGAGTGTCGTGGCCACTGGGGTCCACTATAAGGGAAGGGAGCCCATTTGCAGAAATGGGCTCACAGTTTCTGGAACTACAGAAGCCCCCAGAGGCTAAGCCCCAAGTTTCTGATGGCCCCATGCCAGGCACCCGCTGTAGTGACCGGTAAGTTAAGACATAAGCCGTACCTGCGGGATCTATAGTCTTAGTTGACATGGTTGGCTTTTCATGCACATTGTCCAGTAGCTGGAATGACCCATAACATTGCATCACTGCCATACTTTGGGTCGAAGCCTTGTGTGATGTCATAAATGCTACAGCGTCCCGGCCTGTAAAGTTGGAAAGTATGGATTCGAGGGAACATTAATTATACGTTACATACAGCCGCACATCACTTTCTACCATGTATACATTTTTCTATATAAATTAAATCATGTCAAGTGAGTGGAGCTAATGAGTTAGAAAGGTCTTTCATGGCCATTAATGAACTTCTGGTAGTGGCCTGGAGAAAGCAATCGGAAAAACTGCACATGAAGAAGAGAAATTAAGTTCTCTTGAAATTGCTTCCTTTTAACTTATTATTATAAGGTTTGTTATCTCTGGGCTTGCATTGTAAGAAATAGTTACGTTTAAGTTTCAAAGCGCCTAGGTTCTAGGTAAACATAGTCCAGGGTTCCCAGGTACTTTTTCTCATTTGCACTGGACAGATCATATATTAAGACACATGGGGCCCAAAGAGCTAAGGGGCCCATAGGCATGTTAGTAATGCATAATCCAGTACGGACAAGAGCAGCAGTCTGGGTCCCCTAAGCTTTAGGAAGATGCCTTCAGGATACCAAGTATTCTTACCATGCGGTACATAAAGATGTCCCCGGGGTGTATCATTTTATTTGTTTTAGATAGCACAGGGTTCTGAGTTTTTAAAACTCCAGTGGCCAATAAATTGTTTAGCCCTGCAGCACTGAAATGGTTAAAGAGTGAAATACTAATGTTAGACTGGTTTTATGATATGACATCATTACATTTACACAAGCCACATTCCCAACGCATCATCTTAAAGAGCGTGATACTTTGGTCTTATGATATATCACAAGAATTTATCATCAACGCCCGGAAAACGGATCCAACCGTACAGAAGAAAAACTCTCAAGGAATCAATTCATTTTAATTGCTCAGACAGAGAGGTGCCCTTGTCGTGGACACATTTTTGTGACAAAGAGTGGCTATTAACACTCTTGGCGCCAGGATGCGGTGCTAACATATGATCTCGAGTTAAAAGGGTCTGGGCGTTTATTCACTTAACGGTATTCATTAAACATTAAGAAGGGCCCACAATGGCAAGGCTCTTCTGCATATTGTATAAGTTAAGGTAATGTTTACAAAGCCATACTGATTCAACTATACATTATGCAGGTCCCTTTCTAATGTACTATGAAGTCTGTAGGTGGAAACTGCAACTCTCCTGTAATCCCCAGCTTTAGTGAATAGACCCCCATTTCTACTTCAAGAAAATGCAGAATTTTATTCGTAAGACAAGATGATAAAGATTTCATAGTAATGGATAGGGAAATAAATACTTTAAATATAAAGTAAATCCAAGGAGAAATCAAATAGCTTTTTGGAATCACAGAGGATTCCTCCCCCCCAAAAAATAGCATAATTGGTTGTTTTTTTTACCTTCTCTTTCATCAAAAGCTGGAAGCATAGGTAGAAGGGTTAGTTGGTTACGATTCAGTTTGTAATTAATGTAAACATCAAGTTCCATCGTTTCAGTTTATATTATATTATATATCCTAACCCAATGTAAGTGTGAAGACCACCCGTGTAGTAATGTCTATTGCCCGTTGAGGGTTTAATATACTACTGCACAACCTTTAATGTATTTATATTTAAAAATCTAAAGTAAACAGTTCTCCAGATGAGTTTTTCCCGTGATTTATAAAGGGCGATCACCCCCCAGTTTCTGTTGATGTACCTGTTCCTACGCCAGGCAGCATCCTGTGGCTTTCTTATTACACCTGCCTATATTTGGGCTATTTGAAAAAAAAATGAATCAAAATTCCATTACCTTTATTATAGTTTACATTATCGAGTCAATAATGGGGTGTTCAATCTTTACGTCTTTACCCAACGGACTGTTATTTATTTTGGGGGGGGAAAAGTGTGTAAAAGAAACTCTGCAATGCAAAAGTTTTAGGCAGGTGTGACAAAATGCTGTGAAGTAAGAATGATTTCAAAAATAGACATGTTAATAGTTTATTTTTAGCATTCAACAAAATGGAAAGTGAGGTAACAATATTTGCACACAGTTTTTTAAGGAACTCAGTAGGTTGGTTATTCCAAACATCTTGGAGAACTAAGGGCAGTTCTTCTTTGGATTTAGGCGCCTCAGTTGCTTTTCTCTCTCCATGTAATCCCAGACAGACTCCATGATGTTGAAGACAACACATCACTTCCAGGACTTCTTGTTCTTCTTTACGCTGAAGATAGTTAATGGCGTTGGCTGTATGTTTGTGGATGGCTGTCATGCTGCAGAGTAAACTTGGGGCCGATCAAATGCCTCCCTTCTTTGCATTCAGGAGATCATTAATTCTGACTAAATCCACAACTCCGTTTGCAGAAGTGTTGCCCCAGACTTGCGCCATGTCCAATCCCCACCATGCTTCATTGTTTCCGGCAAACACTCATGCTTGCACTGCTCTCCAGCCCTTCAGCAAACAAACTGCCTTATGCTACATTTTGACTCCAGAGCACCTGCTGCCATTTTTCTGCACTCCAGTTCCTGGGTTTTTGTGAATAGTTGACTTTTGGCTGTAAAGGAAAGTAATCACAATGTGTCCTTCATCTGCTGCACTAAGTTTCCTTGGCTGATCACTGCGTCTATGGTCCTCAACATTGGCTGTTTCTTTGTGTTTCTTCAAATCAGCTTGAACGAAGATCTGGAAACCTCTGTTTGCCTTGAAATTTCTGACTGGGAGAGACCTTGCCGCTGCAGTATAACTGCCTTGTGTCTTGTTGCTGTGCTCAGTCTTGCCATGGTGTATGACTTTTGAGATTAAACTGTCTTCTGCAACCTCACCCTGTTAGTGAGTTTGGCTGTTCCTCGCCCTGTTTTATTCCTCCTACACATCTGTTAACATGTCTTTTTTCATTCTTACTTTACTTTTTAATATCTCGCTTCTTTACCTCTCATCTTCATCGTAACTAACATTAGACTACTTACCTGTTAATAGGAACACCTGCTGGGACAAGAGATAGATGGGACCATAACCAGGATGCCTCAAAAGACTAAGGACTGTTCTCCACTCTGTCACATCTGCCCACACCAGAGGCACTTACCAAGGAGGTTCTTCTGCCCAGAATATGACCACCAAGGGAAAAGCCCTTGGTAGGAGAAAACCAGGACTTAGAGGATCCCAACAGTAAGGAGGCCTCAGTGAAAGCAGGTAAGTATAGGTAGTGAGTGGAGATTGCAAGGTGCGGGCTCCAACAAAGGACAGGAGTCACACAAAGTATGTCAGGAAACAAAGGTTTAAGGCAAACTGGATAGTCAGGATACACAAGTCAGTAGTATGACAAGCCGAACCTCCAGCATTGCCCTATTCTCCTTGCTAAATTGACATCAGCCCCAATGAACAGAATTTTGTAGTGATCGCTGATAGCCAGGACTAATTCAGGACTGTTGTCAGTCATAGTATTATACTTTACACATTACAAATTATTTTACTTCATCATTTATTGAAATAACGTAAAAAAAATATTTGCAAATGAATGATTGTTACTCCGCATGAAAGTACCACCTGTCTCAATCAATTGACTAAGAGACAGCTGCTTTGCAAGGTGATACTGACTCCTGGCCTTTGTTCTGTTCTATACATGTGATAATTTATTATACGGTCACTCAGCAAGAAGCCTCAGCCATTTGACAGTCAACAAGCATTGTCCGTTGATCTTATTGATTCAAATTGGCATAGGACAATCTTCTTTGGGGTTGAGTTCACTCCTCTGCTTGAACGCAGGTGATTAAATCTAGAATGTCGTTACCACCTTACGAGTCATGGCGTATTACTGTATCCATATGACTAGTAATGGACTATCAAAAAGTTAATTTTAATAAGAGAGACTTCTATTTAAACAGCCATAGAGTTTGTAAAACTTTCTCCGGATCAATACATCAAAGTTCTTGACTGTTGAGTTCTTTGAGAATTGGTTGTGAATTGGAAGACCAGAGCTGTGTTATGACCCAGTCTGGATTATGCCATGGGCATATTTATGCAGATAAAAAAAACAATATGTATCCAAACCATGTAATAGACTTATGTATTGCTCATAATTTAGAACCGAATATTCCATGTCCAGAAAAACTCCTCTAGAGGACACCTGCCTGAGGTGCAGAATATTGTAGGAATTATTTATGAGAACTCTTCCTGTAGTAATTGAAATACTAAAAGAAAATAAAAAAAAACACAACAGCTAAAATGGTTAAAGAAACGTAGTAATAGTAATAGAGTTTGATGGAAGATAGAAAAGTACAATATTACTTTATAGCGGCAAAAAACTAAGTGAATTAGCTTCAGAAATAAGATAAGAAGATAAGCAAACTCTTTCACCAATAATCAATTATAATGATCAGCATGTGTATTATAGGATTTTTATGTATAGTATGTTAGTTGTAAACAGTGGCGACTCTAGAAACAATATATAGGGGGGCACACAAGATACCACAGTCAAACTGGGGGGCATTCATAATTTCCAAAAGTAATGTGCTATGGAATTATACCTTTGTTATTGGGCTAAAATAATACTTGATCATTCAACATGGGAAGCCTGAAGCCACAATTGAGTGCGACTAATCCTTGAAATAAATATTATAACACAATAAATAACTTTTCCACTAAATTATTTCAGGGCCTTGAACGTTTTGTCCCCTGAAGTCACTACAACTTCAGGAGGGCATTTTATCTCTGGATAAATATACATTAAATAATTCCTACTGTAAATTAAGTGCCAGGAAACAGATGACCAAACACACACACCAACACAGGTTCTGTCACACCGACACCCAGACACACACACCAGGACAGGCTCTGCCACACCGACAAACAAACACACACACCAGGACAGGCTCTGCCACACAGACACCCACACACATCAGGACAGGCTCTGCCACACCCACACCCAAACACACACCCTAGGACAGGCTCTGCCACACTGACAACCGAACACACACACCAGGACAGGCTCTGCCACACCAACACCCAAACACACACCAGGACAGGCTCTGCCACACCAACACCTATACACACACCCGAGGACAGGCTCTGCTACACTGATAACCAAAAACACACAAACAGCAGGACACAATCTACGTCACAGACGTCTACATCAGGATGGATTTTTCACACTGCATTGTCGTTTATACCCCCCTTAGTGTTTTTGCCCCTTGTGTATTGATGCCCCTGCTGCCCATATATATTAATATTAGCCCCAGTTGCCGATAGCAGGTATAGATCAACACATTAACACACAAACCAAGCTTTGCATGTATAGATCAACTGAAATTCACTTGTGATCTCAGCACTAAAGGTATATATCAAATAAACAGAATCAGACATACAAATCCTGTATTTGCAGGTATACAATAATAATATATGAAACGTAACATTGCAGGTATAGATCAAATAAATACATGGAAACAGCATTGCAGGTATTAATCAACTGAATAAGACATACAAACGCTGTATTTGCAGGTATACATAAATAATGTATGGAAATATATAGATATGGAGCTACAGAATAACGCAAAAACCCAGCTTTGCAGGTATAGATCAATTGGAATTCACATAAAACACGTCATTAAAAGGTATATTTAAAACCCCCTAAATTACAGGCATAGATCACAGGTTGCACACCCCAAAGCCAGCCCTGATGTCCACACTGCCCACACAGCAATCACACACCAGTAAATGCTGGTACCTAGGCATGATGGCACTGTGCTTGCTGTTAGCAATCACACTCCTATCATGCCAAGTCAGCCAGTACAGGGTGGCTGTAAGTGATGTGTAGACCCCATACTGCTGGCAGCATCGATACACAAGGGGGGCAGCTAGCTAGGTTTCAGCATGTACTGGCTGACTTGGCATGATAGGAGTGTGATTGCTAACAGCAAGGAGGTCTGTGGACCTCCATCACCACCTACCCCGTCGATCTGCCCCTCACACTGAAGGGCATCACCGGGGCCACCCGATCTGCCCGGTGACGTCTCGCGCAATGACGCGATGACGTCACCGCGCAACTTTATTAACAACTGACAATTGTCAGTTAAAGAGGTATGGGGGCATGCTGCTTAGATGCCTGTATCTCAGGCACCTAAGCAGCTACATACCCCCAACATATACCATTGGAAAGGTAATTGCCTCATATAGATTGTAAAAAAAGAATAAAAAATATTAAGTTAAAAAAAATAAAAATGTAAAAAAAATGATTTGGGGGTCTCTAAAGGCAGATAAAAAAGATCAAATTATTTAAACATAAAGTAGTTCATATAGCTATAAAAAGTCACATTCCCTTTTTAAAAATGGCCGATACTAATTTTTAATCCTATGATCCCTTTGATCATGGGGTTAAATTTAGCCAATGGTAGAGGGAGGCTATTTTTGAAATCCTGATGAACTGCAAATATTATTAAAATCAGCCATTTAGCCTGTGCGGTACGTGAGTAACCATATCATCCCTGCAGCGCCTTGCATTTTTACAGCAAAACTTATTTTTGCTGTAAAAGTGATTTTTTCTTCTCCCTTTACCATCATTTCTTTGGGATTGTAAGGGGAAAGAATGGTGTGTGTGCTTCTGTGAGTGAATGTATGGAAAGTATGGTGTGTGCTTCTGTGAGTGAATGGAGATATGAAAGGCTTGTGAATGATCAGTAATTAGGGTTGAAGCCTTGACGTGGCATTACTGCTCACGTAGGAAGTTAAATTATGGCACAAAAAGTACACATTTGCAAAAACGACATCCCTTGGCGCATCAAATGAGGGGCTGCATGTGTTTCTAGTACAAACCTGGAGTGCGCAATACACAAATGAACATGTCGTTATGGTTAGAAAAACATATTTTCAAGCCAAAACGACATATTCCATCATTATTTGTGCACTCAACTTTTGTCCTAGAAATACATGTAGCCCCTCATTTGAAGCTCCAAGGGGTGTAGTTTCTTAAAATGGATGAATTGTCTGAATGAGGGAGAGCATGAGTTAATATGTGGATGATTTGTCTGAATGAGGGAGAACATGAGTTAATGCAGGTATCATAGATGTATAATTGTGGAAGGGCAAAGATGGCACTAGCAGGATGTTTGAGCCTTGGGGAACAGGATGGCACAGGCAGGGTGTATATGGGACAAAGACGGCAAATCTTATGTGTGTTATCTGGGTGCTGGCCAGGTTCTATGTGGGCAGCGTGGTTGGGGTGTGCAACCTGTGATCTATCCCTGTAATTTAGGGGGTTTTAAATATACCTTTAATGCCGTGTTTTTATGTGAATTCCAATTGATCTGTACCTGCAAAGCTTGGTTCTTCTGTAGATCCATATCTGCTATGCTATGTTTCCATACATTATTTATGTATACCTGCAAATACAGGGTTTGTATGTCTTGTTCAGTTGATTAATACCTGCAATGCTGTTTCCATGTATTGATTTGATCTATACCTGCAATGCTACATTTCATATATTATTATTGTATACCTGCAAATACAGGATTTGTATGTCTGATTCTGTTTATTTGATATATACATTCAGTGCTGAGCTCACAAGTGAATTTCAATTGATCTATACATGCAAAGCTGGGTTTGTGTGTTAATGTGTTGATCTATACCTGCTATCGGCAGCAGGGTCTAATATTTATATATATATTTATATATATATCGGCAGCAGGGACTAATATTAGGCCCTGAAATCATTTAGTGGAAAAGTTAAGGTATTGTGTTGTTTAAAGGATTTCAAGGATTAGTCGTACTAAATTGTGGCTTCAGGCTTCCCATGTTGAATGATCAAGTACTGTATTGTCCAATAACAAAAGTATCATTCCATAGCACATTACTTTTGTCAATATATATATATATATATATATATGTGTGTGTGTGTTTTTTCAGTGGTATGATTTAATGATGGAAATTATTAATGCCCCCCCAGTTTGACTGTGGTATCTTGTGTGCCCCCCCTATATATTGTTTCTAGAGTCGCCACTGATTCCCTCAATCACGCATACTCATTCAAACACCCTCCTCACCCCCTTACCTGCACTGCAGCTCCCTCTGCGTTCTCTTGTACTGCACAAAGGAAGCAGGACTGGAGCAGAGTCATGTGATGTCACGTTAACTCTGCTAGGTTCCGCTTCCTCTATGCAGTACAGAAGACCCTCCCACAGGTAAGTAGCAGGGCTTGAGGTGCGGCCCGCGTAAGATCGGTTGCCCTGGCCGCATGTTGGATGCCCCTGCCTTATTACTTTCGACCCCCTCTCCCTCCCTTATCACTTTCTAACCCCTCTCCCTACTCACTATGTACCCTCCCCCTTTGTAGTCCTCTCACCTTTAGGTCCAGCGACATTAGCACGAGGCTTCTGTCTTCCTTCTCAGCTGCGGTGGCCGCTGCTTCACTGCTGAGCGCCGAAATATGACGTCATATTCCGGCGCTCAGCATGAAATGCCGGCACCGCGACGGAGGTAGAGGCCTTGTGGAGGAGAATGGGGGACGCCGAGCAGTTGCTAGGCGCCCCTCTCTCTCCTCCGCATTAAAATAAAAAAAAGACGGGATTTAAAGTCGCATTGCGACTTTATTCCAAATTCAGCAGGGGGGCAATTGCGACGCCACTGGTTGTAAAACCAGTCTGTAGTCCGACCCAAAAATAATTTGGGGCGCCCCTATGCTTTTGATGATTCTGGATAAAAATAGACTTTCTCCTTATCTTCGACGGATGGAAGGGCTGGTTGTATTACTGGCAGTACTTAGATGACGGGGCACTTAAAAGTTTCATCACATCTCTTGAACCTGCGAGATTCTCATCCTTCCGATGTACAACTCTCACGTCTTCATCATCCTGAAGCAAACACCAAATTTAACACAAGTTCCTCAAGGCGCTAATGCAGGCCAGAGAGTAGCAAAGGGTTCTGTATACTTCCAGCCCCAGAGACCACCGTTACACATAGAACTCATTTAAATGTGTTAGTTTTATTTACGCAAATGCGTGTCTGCTAGAGACTCGGAGTACTTAGCACTTTTAGTATGCCAAATTATTCACAGACTGCGATGCCGTGTCCCTTCTCCGGGGTCTTCTGAGACCTTGAAAGCTCATGAGGCCTTACGTGCCGTTCTAAGAATACACCGGCCGTGAGAACACGTCTCTTCTAAAATCCCACTTGTTAAAAAAGGTAGCTCTGTTATTCCACCCAAACCTGAGATAGAAACCACAAGGCACCAAGAGCAAAATATATCAATATACGCCCTGTCAGCTTAGAGACCTCCTCAAAATAGGTTTGTTTAATAAAGAAAAGTAGAGACAGGAGGAAAGTTGTGGTATAAACTTCTCATTCTGAAGGGCAACACTGGCAGATTTCAAGAGGGGTTGAGATAGCCCTGTATGATGCATAAGTCATGGGTTAGGAGACTGGAGACATCTCACTTATTTAACTATACATTATACAGGGCCAGCCAAACTCTTCCTGCAGCAGAAGCTCACCACAGCCTGGAGATAGCTCAGTGTTTGTAGGCTCCCTAAAGAAAAAGTTCATCCTAAATTACAGGAATTACAGTAGCTTGTATTAAACTTTTATTGTATTGTTTTTTTCCTTCCTGAAGCTACTCGGCATTTTGTATTTTAGTGTCTATAATTTAGTGACAACAAGCAATGCTCATTTCCAACAGGGTCATGCCTGGTTTTTAACTCGATTCCTTTCAGTAACATAATTGGGAGAGAAACAGATGAAAGACATCACAGGCCCCAGCCTTACTGTACATGGGTGATGAAGCTACATGTAGATGTAAAAGATCGTTCGTATTAGCAGCCCAATCAGGGTCATCTCCTTATTTCTCCTCTCTGTGTAGGTGGTAACCAGTGTTTTGGGGAACGTTCATGGTCTTCCTCAGAATATAGAATGTTCATTCACATAGAACTCCCCAGGAAGATTGTCCACACCTCTGATGGTGCGTACTGTCTGGTGCTGCAGAACTAATAGAGAGGAAAAATCCATACAAACTACATTCTACACATGTTCTGCCGGCTATAAGGCAAGAGCGACCTGGTAACAGCAAAGCTCATGTAGAGCGTAGTTTAATTATCGGTTATGACCAAAGTCTATCACATTCATGGAGCTTCTTCTGCGGTATTACGCTAACATGATTTTTCATTTCTTTATTTTCTCAGGGTACGTTTGGCTGTGCTTTTTCGATAGTTATTTTTGCCCAAAAAAATAAAGATTAAGTTTTATTAACTAGTTTGACATTAGGTTTAGTAGCGTGACATTTTGAAATATTACGCAGATTACAGTCTTGTAAGTTTGTGTTCCTAATTGGAAGCTACCAGATACTTGTATAGTCAAATCTGTCTTAAGAGACTGGGAGTCGGAAATGTCAATCACATCCCAGTAGAACCTAATGAAGACGTTTCATCAAGAAGCACAATACTGCGTGACATGTCTTGCTCACCAATGGTGCCCAGCGGATGACAAGACCTTTTAGTGTTTCAAGTGTTACCTGGGGGAATTGTCATTAGTTGACTCCGTACAGCTCTTAGATCAAAAAGGGTTTAAACTCTGTATAAAGACTTTGTGTGTGAGAGAGCATAATATCACAGAATTATGTTTTTGATACATTTATGTTTTTTTTTTCTAACACTGATCTAATATCTACATGGCACCCACCAGAGACAGTAGAAGAGGACTGTTTGAGTTGATAGCAGCGAGGGTGATATGGAGAACTGCGTTGATCTTGCGGGTGGACATGGCAGATGGTTTCTTTGGTCGCTGTTAGAAGGAAATAGCCATGGCTTGGTCATCTAACTCCATTAATGTCTCCAGAAGAGATCGAAACCATGAAAACCTTTTGTAGTCTCTCTAATGACCCTTAATCTGAACATAGCTTACAGGATGCCAAACGAGTGGCTAATTGATATTTATTCTATTATTTCTGTGTCCTTAATTGTTGAGTAGAACTAGTCCTTGATAAATAGAGATGAAGGCACGCATAGAAGCCATAATGGAACTCTAAGACAGTCCTCAGATCAACATAAAGAAAAATTACGCTGTACTCCTTTAATACTCTGGTATATAATGCAAAAAGCATTGAAATCATTTTAGGCTCTTCATACTTTCCATGAAGATCATGCATGATTTGCGTTATTAATTTTGATAAGCACCACTTGAAATACTTAAACCGCACAATAATACCTTGAATTATATTCACACGTGGAGCAATGGCAAACATAAACTCTGTGGGGAGACTAAAATAGGAGCATTAACATAAATTAGTAGAGGATGGATTGACAGGCTGTCAATGTTGAGGAGAATGAAACAAATTTATGGATGGTTAATAATGACCCCCATTCAATCTTGGGGCTCTGGAATACATAATTAAAAGTGGTCATAGGGAGTTCCAAATCCATTGGCGCAAATCATTGATTTTTATTTATTTACAACAACGTTTCTTTTATACTTTTGTTCCGCTAGTGGATCCAACCAAGCTCGATGGACTGTTCCATGCAGAGATAAACATGAATAATAATACATAACTAGATATTGTTTATAGTTTTTAACATTTAGCTGAATGACAAAATCGATCTATGGAATCGCACCAAACAAAACATATCGTTTTTTTGTTTTATTTTTATTATGCATTTTGAAAAAATACAAAGTAAAAATTATTTTTAGGGTAGTAAAAAAAGCTAGTTTTTGTTTTCATAACAGGAGCTAAAAATTATTTCATTTTCGCAAGTGGAAACGGAATAGACTGATGGAATTGGAATGGATCTCCCCATCATGTTTGGAGCCAAGACCTATATACATCTGTTTCGGTCTTAAGTATTGTTTTAGACTTCATTAAGGGAAGCTGATACTCTTAAAAGCTTGTCCTAACACATGACTTGGCTTAAGAAGCTGGCCTTTGCAAAATCCAGCTTGTATGGAAAACTGAAAACATACGTAGAAAAATGTGGCCATTGAGTGGATGTGAGCGCTTGTAAGATTTGCTTACAACTTCAAGGCAGAGCGGGCAAGCCATTTTACAAATTATTGTGACTCGTTCTCGTCACCGAGAGTGCAAGGTGATTTCTTGACAAACCAGGTGTAAAATTTAAAAAATAATAGATATATCCGTTTGGATAGCGAGAAACTCTCAGAAATTAATACTTAATATTAAGGGAATTAATATGTAATTTTTTTGTTAATGTGTCAAATAATTGTGTGAGACATCATTAATTGCGAAAGCATCCTTTATTTTTTTGTAGTAATATACATTTTTGATCAACAGTAGGCAAAAGGAAATTTGCGAGTTGAGTTACTCAACTTGATGTCAACTCGCATGAGTGGATTTCATTTTTTATTAAAATTTCTGTTGACTTAAAGCAGTATAGTCCATGGTCAGTGTAGCAAATTGTAGATATTTTTTTTTTACATTTTTGTGTTCATTTTGTTGGGTTTGTGACTTGGACCACTCATGCTACTATTTAGATAGATATTGTGGATGCAACATAGGGAGAGTGTATTAGGGCATCGGTGGGTTTGGTTGAAGACAGAAGACAGGTTCCTCTTCAATTGCATTCCATGCTTTGACTATCAAACCTGCTAAAAGCTACAGTTTGTGGTCTTTGTCCTTCCTTCAGACACGTTATGAAAGTTTAGGATGCATTTATGTTAAAAAACACTTTTTCCACATTTCCACTACAGTTTTGTCTTTAGACTCTTGTCAAATCAAACAGCGAAACTATACAACTGTTTCCAAACTAAAGGGCATTTATTGAGCACTATTCTGCAGACTTTGTCTTTTGAGACAGCCTTCCTGACGGTTTTAAGATTTCCCTAATTAACAGGGAATCAATAAATTAACTTTTGCTATTTTCATCACTAAGCAAAGCACTCTGGAATATATGGCTCTAAAAAACACAAACTTGTCGATATTCCGCAAGGATTCAGGTTGGATAACCCTGCTGCTGTGTAAGTTGTTAAACATGTTTTTACTTTGCCACTTGGATGTAGGTCAAGTTTCCCCAACACGTGTAAACTACTCTTATTATTGAAGTCCTTATGACATCAAAGCTCTATAAATGTGATTAATGTGGCAATGTAAGGTTGTCCTGTGTCCTGTGTTCTATTACACCCTCGATCAGCCATATCTGATACTTTACCATTCATTAATTAATTATGTTAGAAACTCATCCATAACATACTCCATGCAGTCATTATGATTCCCCACTCATGTCATTGTGACAATGGAACAGGGTGGGTCACCGTACCCAACTTTTCTCCAACATATAACCTACATGATGTTTTCCTCTGATGAATGTGACAGATTGCTTTGTTGTAATAAATGCATAATAATGATCTAATATATCTTGGTGCATTTCGTATGTTCAATTAAGGCTCTCTTTCTGTAAAGGCAACAAATCCTCAAACGATTTAGGCCAACTGGAGAGTGGGGAAAGCAGAGACCCCAAAAGAAACCTCAATGGAGACCAAAATAGAAGAACACAGGAATCAATACTGCTACCAACACCATGGGATGGAAGGTTCCCACAGTGATCACATGAGGCCCACCCAAGATTGTCTGTGGGAATTACATCTATTGTTAGGCAAACTGTTTCACAGAATCATAAAAAGAACCACATATACAGTGCTTTTCCTTGAAAACTAGCAGCCAACTTGCTTAGGTCTTAGCTGTTCCTGCATCAGAAGATCACTGGGGTTGGTAAATGAATACATACCTCCAAACAGACCTGGTTGTCATGGGTCAAACTCACATACAGTGGGGATCATGGGCCAGTTGGGGATGTAAAATCATTGGAGGTCTGTGCTGTTGCCACAGAGACCTCCATTGTGGCGCCGACGTAGCCACCTTGTGACAATATGAAGCTAGGTGGTGGCTGTTTTGGTAAGGCAAGTGGCCGTGCCTCCGGTCCCACCCACTTCTGGATTTAGCCACTCCCCTTGCCCCCCCAACACAGGTGTTGACACCTGGACTGTTGCAGTGTTTAGATATACAAGGCAAACTAATTGTTATAAAACTAGAACTAACTACGAAGATTTGCTGTCGCTTTTTTTTTTCATTCTAAACAACCCACATTAATAAACATGAATTTTGGGGTGCAAAAATGTATATCGCTAAAAGCATTATATTCTTAAATAAACTTTGCGTTTTCCCCCAATATTATGCTTTTTTATTGTTTAGAATAAATAATATTTTCATGTATTTTTCCGAATGTAACCTCGAGAGCATGTTAAATCCCCACTCACTCCACTGCATAAGTAATAAACTTTATTTTTTATTCTATTAAATTGCTTTGGCCTCCGCAGTCTCAAATTTCCTGGGAGACTTCCATGCAGACTCCATTGATCATTCATAAGAAGTCAAATGTTATACAGATGGGAATGTGGGCATATTGATTTACGTGGCTCTTCGCCACCGTCCAACCCATGTGCAAGACAGCCTCGTAAGCTTTGCTAACTAGCAACAAGAAAGACGTATACACTATTGCGTGAAATTAATCTTTCAGTGTTCCAACAGGAACTTTTATGGATTTTTATCTGTTACCCATAAATGTATCTCCCTTCCTGCATAAAAAAAACCTTAAATGTGGTTTGCGTTATGATTCCTCTAGTTGGAAACTAATAGAACTCAGAGACTTGCATTGGTGCCGGATTGTAATTAAGGACCAGCTAGAAGGATGATTTTATATATCAAGGGCATTGAGTTGGAAAATAGGCAAAGTATAGAGTTAGCTGCTTGTGGGTCCTCAAGGGAAGTCCAACTATATTGTTACCTGAGCATGAAAGAGCAATTCATCTCTCAATCTGATTATATATTCAAAGATCATTTTCTGGAAGCCTGACTCCAAAGAAGAAACGTTAAGTATGTTACCCATTTGGCAAACGTGTCTCAAACACATTATAAGGTAACAGAGAACTCAAATTTTATACCGTATTTGCTCGATTATAAGACAAGGTTTTTTTCAGAGCAAATGCTCTGAAAAATACCCCTCGTCTTATAATCGAGGCCGTCTTCTAATTAGACGTCAAAAAAATGTTGCTGGGGCCAGGCTGCTTACCGGTGCTTTGGTCGCGAGCAGCGTCTCTTCTATTAGCAGCAGGAGAACAGGAAGCTAGCAAAGTGTCACATAATTCTGCCTCCCCCTCCTTCCTCTGGGGGCGGGGCCAGAGAAGTTGCTCGCACAGCCGGGCCCCTGCAGAAGTCTGCGAGTGGGAGATCTGCAGTTCAGGTAAGGGGGTGGGGGAGGTTTTTTGTGATTAATGTGTGAAGTATGTGTGATTAATGGAATGAATGAGTATTTAAATGTTTGTGAATGAGTGTGTGTGATAGCATGGATGTGTAAGGGGGGAGGGTGGTAGCATGGCATAGGGAGGCTGTACTCACACTCCTATCATCCCCAGGTTCCAGCATGTACTGGCTGCCTTGGCTTGATAGGAGTGTGATTGCTGTTAGCAGTTATATATATATATATACCTCCAGAAATGCCTTTTAACCCCCTATATGCCACTCTGGGGTTAAAAGGCATATCATGGGGCAGAGTGGCATATAGGAGGGTATAAGACATTTCTGGAGGCAGAGTGGCATATAGAGGGTTAAAAGGCACATGATGGGGCAGAGTGGCAAATAGGGGGTATAAGGCATTTCTGGGGGCAGAGTGGCAACCTTGGGGGCAGATGTGCATAACTGGGGGGGCAGGTTGGCAAATAAAAGGAAATAAAAAAATATATATTTTTCTCAATCATAGCTTTTATTAAATATGAAAAAATTGTTTACATGAATTAATATTTACTAGTAAAACTTTTTTTCCTATAGGGTAGTCTTATATTCAGGCTTTTTGTTTTTTTCCTAAATTAATATTTAGATTTTGGGGGGTTGTCTTATAATCAGGGTCGTCTTATAATCGAGCAAATACGGTATATAAAATATATTGTGAGATGTTAATAAGATTGTGGAATCTTTGGAGTCTGGACATTCGTCGTAATTGATTAACAATCATTCTCTTTAGAATTATATTACAAATAAGTATTGTTAGTCTTTTGTAGCCAAGCCTTGTGATATTCTTTTGGACTTAAGATTCATTCTTCGTTGTTTTGTAGAAGAGGAAAGTTTGGCAGCTAGAATTCGCCCCGTGAATCGATTCGTGGAAAGCGATACCTTTGTGCCATCCGCAGTTACGCCGCTCTAGGCAATGTCACTGGCAGGAGAAGGATATTCTCGCTGCCGCCGACGACCTCTTCCCCTGGAGAGGAAGTCCTTGAGCTCTGGGATTGTAAGGTTACTTAAACATTCATCCCAAGTCTTGCATTCGTAGCACCTGCTTCTTTCTGCCAATAAAGTATCCCGGTTTATAAAAATAGGTCGGATAGTGTTGCCGCCACCAACAATGACTGTTGATAAAGGATTTAAGACGATTATTGCAGTAGCTAAGCCATGCAGCATTTCAGTTGAACCAATTTTCAGCATCTTGAGGTTTTCCTTTTTTCCGGTAGACTTATAGCGAGAGAGAGAGGGAATTTTACCCATACGTGCAAGACGTACGGTGGGGACCCCCAAGTTCCTCCCAACACACACAATAACATACTAAAATGCTTACATACACACTAACATGCACACACATTAACATACTTACACACACAATAACTAACACACATGCTTACACACACTAAAACACTAACATACTTGCACACAGTAACATACACTATATGGTTAAAAGTATTGGGACGCCTGACCATTACACCAACAGGGACATTGATGACATCACATTCTAAATACACAGACATTAATTTGTCGTTGGTCCCCCCTTTGCAGCTATAACGGCTTTGGGGAGTTTCTGTGGGGTCAGGCACTGATCGGCTCGCAATCTCCATCCCAGTTCATCTCAAACTTTTATCCTATTTAATATATATATATTTCTCCTTAAGCATAACCCCCAGTACTGTATACAGTAATATAACCCCCAGCGCTGTATATAGTAATATACCCTCCAGCGCTGTATACAGTTATATGTCCCCCAGTGCTGTATACAGTGATGTAACCCCCAGTGCTGTATACAGTAATATAACCCCCAGCGCTGTATATAGTAATATACCCTCCAGCGCTGTATACAGTTATATGTCCCCCAGTGCTGTATACAGTGATGTAACCCCCAGTGCTGTATACAGTAATATAACCCCCAGTGCTGTATACAGTAATATAACCCCCAGCGCTGTATACAGTAATGACCCCCAGTGCTTTATACAGTAATGAACCCCAGTGCTGTATACAGTAATGACCCCCAGCGCTGTATACAGTAATATAACCCCCAGCGCTGTATACAGTAATATAACCCCCCAGTGCTATATACAGTGATGTAACCCCCCAGTGCTATATACAGTGATGTACCCCCCCAGTGCTATATACAGTGTATATACATGTATATATGTAGATCAGTATTGACAAAAACCTGGTTTCATCTTATTTTGTACCAATAAATGTCCTTTATTTGCAGTCCTGGAGGCCGCCATAGTTGTCAGTCATGTGATATTGTGGTTCTGATACTAGTAATGAAAACATTTCGCTTGGGCGGTTTACTTTTTAGGGAGACGTACCTTGCATTTTTTTTTTACATCGTTGTGCTTGTTTTTTTTTAATCTAAGACAGAATTTTAAAATATGCATCGAAGCACATCCACCGTATCCACCAGCACCAAACATTTTCTTTCACATACAGTGAAGGAAAAAATTATTTGATCCCCGCTGACAAAGACATGATCAGTCTATAATTTTAATGGTAGATTTATTTAAACAGTGAGAGACAGAATAGCAACAAAAAATCCAGAGTAACGCATTTCAACTAAGTTATAAATTGATTTGCATTTTACTCAGTGAAATTAGTATTTGACCCCCTTTGCAAAATATGACTTAGTACTTGGTGGCAAAACCCTTGTTGGCAATCAGAGGTCAGACGTTTCTTGTTGTTGGCCACCAGGTTTGCATTCATCTCAGGAGGGATTTTGTCTTCTTTGCAGATCCTTTCCAAGTCATTAAGCTTTTGAGGCTGACGTTTGGCAACTCGAACCTTCAGCTCCCTCCACAGATTTTCTATGGGATTAAGGTCTGGAGACTGGCTAGGCCACACCAGGACCTTAATGTGCTTCTTCTTGAGCCACTCTTTTGTTGCCTTGGCCGTGTGTTTTGGGTCATTGTCATGCTGGAATACCCATCCACGGCCCATTTTCAATGCCCTGGCTGAAGTTCTCACCCAAGATTTGATGGTACATGGCCCTATTCATCGTCCGTTTGATGCAGTGAAGTTGTCCTGTCCCCTAAGCAGATAAAAACCCCCAAAGCATAATGTTTCCACCTCCATGTTTGACGGTGGGGATGGTGTTATTGGGGTCACAGGCAGCATTCCTCCTCCTCCAAACACGGGGAGTTGAGTTGATGTCATATAGCTCGATTTTGGTCTTATCTGACCACAAAACGTTCACCCAGTCCTCCTCTAAATCATTCAGATGTTCATTGGCAATCTTCAGACGGGCCTGTACATGTGTTTTCTTCAGCACAGGGACCTTGCGGGCACTGCAGGATTTCAGTCCTTCACGGCGTAGTGTGTTACCAATTGTTTTCTTGGTGACTGTGGTCCCAGCTGCCTTGAGATCATTGACAAGATCCTCCCATGTAGTTCTGGGCTGATTTCTCATCGTTCTCATGATCATTGAAACGCCATGAGGTGAGATCTTGCATGGAGCCCTAGAACGAGGGAGATTGACAGTTATTTTGTATTTCTTCCATTTGCGAATAATCGCACCAACTGTTGTCACCGTCTCACCAAGCTGCCTGGCGATGGTCTTGTAGCCCATTCCAGCCTTGTGTAGGTCTACAATCTTGTCCCTGACAGCTCTTTGGTCTTGGCCATGGTGGAGTGTTTGGAATCTGATTAATTGCTTGTGTAGACAGCTATCTTTTATACAGGTAACAAATTGAGATTAGGAGCACTCCCTTTGCTCCTAATCTCAGCTAAAAGACACCTTGGAGGCAGACATTTTGCTGATTGATAGGGGATCAAATACTTATTTCACTGAGTAAAATGCAAATCAATTTATAACTTATATAAAATGTGTTATTCTGGATGTTTTTGTTGTTATTCTGTCTCTCACTGTTCAAATAAATTATAGACTGATCATGTCTTTGTCAGCGGGCAAACGTACAAAATCAGCAGGGGATCAAAAATGTTTTCCTTCACTGTACTTTTAATAGGCCATACATAATATACGCCTCTTGCCTCAATTTTGTATCAAAAATTTGAATCAATTACGTAGGTATTTATTGCTTCCTAGATGTATTTTATGGATACATTTAATGAAATATATTTAAAATAAATATTACTAAATTAATTTTGCCTGGGTTCTCCACAACACAACTAAAAAGTGACTGCAATTTTTTTTCTTATGAATTAGGTTCATTACCCCCCCCCACCCCTTTGTAATTAAAACATCAAAAAGGATTCATCATATGTTATTTATAACTTTATTTTGTTTAATAATTTATGGAATATATTTTTTAATTGTGACCTTAAGGTATTTCCAATTTATTTTATAATACACTTAAAGAAACCCAGCTGGCGACATGTAATAAAGTTACACAATGTTAACAAAAGATGTATGAGCCGTTGCTTATGAAACAATGTAGTTATATTTAGCTGTGTCCTATGGGATGTACTAAATAAGGTCAAAGGTTGGGATTTGAGGTTAGAGGTCGCGGTCACAAGAGAGTAATATAGATTAAATATTTCCATACCATTTACATTGCATCCAAAATTCACAGATTTTAATTAATTTATTGAAATGAGCTTGTATGTTTTCCCCCCTCTTCTCTTATTCCAATTCTGCAATTTTTATTGTCTTTTTAAAATTATTTCAACATTTTATAGTCAGATAATTTTTTTTATTCTTATTTTTATTTTATTCATAAAAATTTAATTCCGCAAAGCTGTCACAAACAATAATATGGTTATCAGAATGTTTGCTTTAGTTTATCTATTTGCTCCCCCTATACCCTGATAATGCTTATTTTTGCTATATTCATTAAATTCATTCAAAAGTTACCAAAAACATCCACGTGAATTAATTTATTTTGTGATAATTTTCACTGTAGAGACATTACATCAGCCTAAGGACTCCTACACATAGTTATCAAAAAACAATCCCTGAAATACTGCAATATCCCATCAGTTACAGTTTTTATTTGATTTGGAATGTTGAAACATAAATCATTTTAAGATTTTGCATCTTGAAAATATCATAAAAATTCTCTCAAAATTAAAATCTCTAATAACTTTGAAGTTGTATTTTCCATCTTGAAAATCCCACAGATTTTTTTTTATATTTTAGTGCAAAAATTAAATGAACTAATTTAACAACAAATATGTATTTGATAGAAAATTCATACATGTGCACTACATCCAAAATTTTGATTGGAATATCTCATTTTTATATCCTAACAATAATTCCAGCTATTATATTTCCAGTGTCTTTGCCTAGTGCACTTTAATTATTATAATTTTTTTTAAATCCTTAAAAAATATAACAAATATTAGAAATAATCTCAGAGAGAAAATACCCAGCTAAATATATATCTATTTATTATTATTTAAATACTTGATTTATTCGTAGCAAATTAAAAACAAGACTTTTTTTGGTTTATTATTTTTATATAAATTTAAATATTGGAAGCTCACAAGAGCAATTTGTTATTTTAAATCAATCCAACCGCCTTTCATTATAATGCGCTAGGGAATGATTTGTTTTTTATAGCGCCATCATATTCCGTAGCGCTGGTCTGCTATGTAATCTAACGTATATCTGTTATGCTATGGATTTTTCTTTTCAAGTAAAATATAACTTCCAAGACCCAAAGATCTCTAAGACAAAAGGAAGACAATCTAATAAATATATTTAATTAAAGACATTGCCTTATCCATTCAACTATTTTGGCATCCGAACCCAAACACTGCGATTTATTTATGAGTTAATGGGGGACAGTGCCAAATGTCTTACTGAAATCTAGACAAGCGATGTCTACTCCTACTCCCTCATCAATTATTTTAGTTATACAAAGGACAGAAACAAATACCTGACACTTCACCTGTATACAATAACGATGGCTTCCATGGAGGAGTGCAGCTATAGATGGTACACTTTGTTGGATATAGAGCAAAATCAGAGAATTGACAATATATCGGAATAATGCCAGTTCAGTAAATATGATTACGCCTATTGATGAGATGTTAGTCATGCTATGATGCGTTTACATTTTATTATGGACTGAACTGGAGTTACTCTTATATATTGTATGTTGGGAGGTGCTGTGCTAATATTTCCACTCAAGTTTGCCATTATTTTAGTTATTTAAGTAAAGTAAATTAAGTTAGTTTGACAGGATCTTCCTGTAACAAACCCGTGTTTCTGATTTTGCAAACCATTAACATCCAGATATTTAAGAATCCTATCCTATAACACAGTTTCTGTGAAATTGGCAATTACTGGTCTTCCTACTAACTTTTTGAGCAGTGGTACTACGGTTGCCAACTTCTCGTCTTCTGGAATTATTCCCGTCATTAGCGACTCGTTATATAGATCCGCTGGCGGTTTTGCCAGGACACGTCGAAGCTCTTTTAATAATGTCGGGTGTATCCCATCAGGTCACATGGATTTCTCAGTTTTTACTTTGGGAAGTTCTGTAAACACTCCTGCTTAACATGTCACCCAATTTCCATTTGGTAACGGGGGTCCTTCACCTTCCTCTGTAAAAACAGAACAGAAGTATTTATTTAAGCAGTCGGCTAGATCCTTATCTTAATTTCTATAACTCTTTTTATTTGTCTTTAGTGTAATTATTCTTGGTTTATGTTTTCTTCTTTGACGTATATATAAATATGTCTAAAAAAAAGTTTAATTACCCTTTTTTTTTAACCTTGAAATTTTAGCCTCCGACTTTGCTTAGGTGCATCTAATAATGTTACTAAAGTTCTAAAGTTACCCAAACTTTCTCTAGGTTCTCCTCCTTACCTTGTATGTGATTCATCGTAAAGCTATTTTTCTGAGCACCATACAAACCACCTGTAGTTTTATTTAATTAATTAATGCCCTGTAACGTAGTTCAGCAGAATAATAAAATATACATTTATTTCAAAATATCTACTTTAATGCCCAAGGCTCTTGATGCAGAACAAATATTTAGTCTGGGGCTGGAATGACATTGACAAAGTCAAATGGATTAGAATTTGAGTTTAAATTTTTAATGCAATAATTTCCTCCATTCTTCTAAGGTTTCATGAAGTGTTGGGAAGCATTTGGAAATCTTTCTAAACCTCGTAAAGTATTCAGAGATTGTGAGTCCTTCTCAAATCCCACCGGGGAGCAAACGAACGCTTCTGCATGTGAATCACAAAATCTTGCTCTATATATTTATAGAGGGGTTTTTTTTAACAGGTTCCATTTCAGGATATTGGTTTTATTTATTTTTTTTATTTATTTATTTTTTACGAGTAAAGAGCGAGGGACATAAGGACTAAAACACCAAATATTTTTCTGTTAAAAATAATCTTGACTTGGTGCATGAACGTTTTTGGCAAACTTGGGGACTTTTTAAAGCAGTTGAGATGCATTTAATCTAACTGTCCGATAGTTTATCATAAATATCCTGTTGATGTGACTCACAATGGTGGCAACCAGGTGCTTTTAATAACCATAGTTATGATAAACTTACACATTTTAATTTTTAATGTATTTTGTTACATTTGTTCATTCATACGAATGTCTGAAAACAAGGAAGGAGCCCCAACTAAACAAAAGAAAAGGTAGGAGAAAGCTCAGAACTATCATTTGAAATTCATTGTTTTTTCCTCGTTTTCTTCCTACCTTCCAAACTGAAACAAAATTAATTCTTCTAAATGAACGGACCAAAAACAAAACAAAAAGTCTATCCAGAATTGTGAAATTTTGTTAATTATGACTATAACAGTATGAAAAGGTTTGATTTTTTAGATGCATCAAATTAACCTAGAATATCAGCTCCAGACTCTGTAACCCTGAGAATCTGCCCACTCATCCCGAGACCCTGAGATTGGGGTAAAAACATTGACACTCAGGGGCAAAGCCTGTTTATATTAGGCCTCTCTATCTAAAACTGAAATACATTGGGTCGTTTATTAAAGCTTCTGTGTTCATATTTCATATGAGTGTCTGTTTTAGGTCAAAAGTGTTAAATGCAGAACAAGTTCATAAGCCCTTTCATGAATTAAAGTGCATGGTGAGTTCCTTTGTATTACACATCATGTTAAACAAATCTTTGTAAATAAATTACCGTGCAAGATAAACATCACCTTTTACTAGGTATAGTGTCTAATTAATTCATTAATGGTGGTAACCTCGGTGGTTACCTTCATCTATGTGGAACAGTGGATGGAGACGCGTTTCGCTCTCTCAAATGCAAACCTATACATGATTTATTGGAAGGAACAACTTACATATAGTGAAAAAATCCTTTTCGTTGTCGTGTAGTTTTTTCCCCTCGACGATATATTGATGATTTATTGCTAGTTTGGTCTGGTGATCTTGAGGCAGCTGTTGATTTTGTTTCTGGTGTGAATGTTAATCATCTCAATTTAAAACTTACGCATTAGACACATCCTCCTAAGATCTAATTTTTTTATTTAACCCTGGAAACACATTTGACATCTTTTGCTTCATGCCACAAGTTGCCATCCATGTAGTGTAGAAGAAGAAGTCTACCTATTGGCCAATTTGTAGGGCTTAAATTAAATTGTTCTGAAAACAACATATGTGATTTAAACCCTAGAATTTATGGAACGGTTTAGATAAAGAGGCTACAACCTGGCCAATAAATTGTCACGTTTGGAACTTTTGCAACAACATAGACCTTTTAGAAATATAACGGTGACTTGCGTCTTATTCATATTCAGTAGCGTTGTACAATGGGACAGAAGGTAAATTGAGGGCACGTTCAAAAAACGTATTGTCTATTTTCTAATCCGATAGGCACATGCCAAGCCTTCATTATGCAGAATCCAAAAGTGTTACATGTTATTATTTGAGCAAATAAGGATAAATAGCTAAATAAAGAGTTTGGCTTAATTATTTCAGAGGAAGAAGAAGGGGAGAAACAATGAAAAAGGATGTTAAAATAGCTGAATTTTTAAGGTAATAGAAGGTTGCAGTAAATGTTGTATATTCGCATGAAGGAATGGCTACTAGTGGGGTACCTCAAGTATTTGTTTCGGGACCGTACTTTGTAATATTTTTATTACCGATACTACATAAGATCTTAATGGTAAGGTATGTCCTTTTGCAGATGATATGAAAGTCTGCAACAGGATAGGCGTTTCTGTTTGAACAAGCCAAATGGCAAGTGTAGTGGCACGTTTATAAATGTAAAACAATGCACTTGGACGTGAAAATCTCAAGGCAGAATATTGCATTGGGGGCACTATTCTGTGAGTGAGACATATTAGTAGCAAGAAGAGGGACAAGATTCTGGCACGTTACAGATCTCTGTCAGACCTCATCTAGAGTATTGTGTACAGTTCTGGAGACGCCCATCTCTAGAAGGATATTGACACACTGGAGAGAGTTCAGAGGAGAGCTACAAAAATGGTGAATGGTAAAAATTATCAGGACAGACAAAGGGATATCAATATGTCTGGCCTTTGAGAAAAGAAGAGAAAGAGGGGAGATGTGATAGAAACATTTACATACTTAAAGGGATTTACCAAAGTACACGTGGAGAAAGGGTTAAAAGAAGAGCCCATAATCTAAAACTAGAGGGAAAGAGCTTTGGATGTAGTATAAGGATGTTTTACTTTAGTACAACGGTGCTAGATACATGGAACAGCCTTCCTTCAGAAGTTGTAGAGTCTAATACAGTAAGGGGATTCAAACATGCATGGGATAGGCATAACCATAGCTGGGAACTCCCCGAGTTTCACCTGGAGACCCCGGGAGAAGCGCTGCTTCTCCGGTTCTCCAGGCGAAACCCGAATTATCTGGGTCGCAGGAGCAGGTTCCTGAAATGCCCCACTCTCCCCCATTTACCCCTTAAATAGTGGTGTGTCCCGTAACATCAGCGGGAATGCCCTCTGATGTCAGAGGGACCAGCCACTGATGTCAGCTGTACCACTCATTGATGTCAGCGGACAGTCCTGGCCTCATCCCACAAGGGCAAGGTAGTCGGAGCTTAAAGGTTCCCAGCTATAGGAATAATGCTATCCTGAATCTGAGACACGATCAAGGACTGATTAAGTACTGAAGAGTTTTCATTCAGGGAAAATGGGCAAAATAGATGGTTCTTATCTGACATTAGATTCTATGTCTCTAAATATGAACTAATTCTATGTCTCTAAATATTACATGGATAGTCACTGGATAGTAAAGGGTTAATGGAAAAATGCAGTCATGCACAAGATTAACATTCGCTTTTGGTTCCAGCTGCGACCTGTAGTCAGGTGGGAATCCATTGAACTAATTAACGGCTTAAAACCCCCCACTCCCAAACAGTTTCTGGGAAAGGCTTACATCAGGTATTAAATAATATCGTAATATACCTAGTTAGGAAGCATCTGTTTTGGGGATTAAAAAAGGGAGAAGAGGATCCCAGGTGCTGACTGCTGTGTATGTTAATAGCTAATTGGGATACGACTGGCTGTATCACTATACCAGTATAGTACTAGTATACAGTACATAACTTACAGAAAATTCATCTGAACCTATAGCACAGAAATGGGAAACTGCTGTATTGGCCAAGAAGAAGAAGAGTATTGAGGACAAGAAGGTGTTTGTTGTTTGTCATACTTTCTACATACCGCCGACATGTCCAGTCCTTCTTTGGTGTATGGCGTCTTCACCCGACGCTCCATCGTTTTTCCCAGATGTTCTTCTGGTTAAAAGTTATCTCTAATTAGACTATGCATATTACCGTATGAATGTAAATTCACTAAAACATGTCACTAACTTCACGAGCCTTAAAAAAAAAAAAAAAAAAGTACTGGAAGGATGGCAGATAAGTGGAACAGCCTCTTAGCAGAAGTGGTAGAGATTAATACAGTGAGGAAACATGCATGGGATATGCCTATGGCTCCTGAATCAGAGACAAGACCAGCGACTGATTAAGGCTTAAGTCTTTACGGCAGGAAAAACGGGCGACTAGACGGGGGCCGAATGGGTCTGATCTGCTGTTAAATTCAATGTCCGTAAACAAATAGCACACTACATTGCTGTGACCTAAAGGGCTAGCATGTTGCTTTGGCATAAAGGCGTATGAGTGGCTCAATACGATGCATACAATAAATTAAAACCCCTTGGTTTCATTACTGTGATAAGCACACTGGTGACAGAACTTTATTAAGAGGATTTAGATTTAAACACACAATATTGGGTCCTAGAAACAGGGATTTGCTAAAGATTATGAATAAACAAGAGGCTTATTGGGTATTCTCATTGGGCACTATATATCCTGCAGGCCTGTATAGGGCTTTCGATCAAACATCTTTCTTTAATTAATCTCCCTGCTTTGATGCCATTCTATAACGATTCCATATTAAGAAGAGACATTGTGTTTGCATTTAAGACGTTATTAGGAAATATGTGGATTTTAATGTTAAATGCTTAATATGGAGGATTATCCAATCCAATTTCCTGTTATATGTTTGGTTGCAGAAAAAAAATAGGATTGTTACTTTTGTAAATTAAGTTTATGCTATCTTTATAATGGACATTTTTTTTAATTATAGAAATCATGTATATATATTTGGTCTTTTTTGGTGCCATCAGCTACTTTTTATTTACAGAAGATGTGTTATGCAGGGCCCTGGGGAACACAGGATAGCTGGACCCACGTAGCGGAGACGGTAGATAGGGCTCACAAGGTGGTAGAGTAAAAGTAAGCCAATGTCGTATAAGAAAGTCCAAGGTCGGGGGAGGCAGCACAGATGCAAGGTCAAGGAAATCCCAAGGTCGGGGCTGGCGGCACAAGATCGAGGTCGGAAGACAAGCCAAGGTTTGGTACACAGTAGACATGTAAGATACACAATAAACTAGAAAACCCATATACCCAGAGCAAAACAACAGTAAGGGTTTAAATAGGAGCAAGGGCAGGAAACTACAGACAACAGCCAATAGGAGGAAAGAGCCGAAGTACGACATCACTGTGACTGACGCATCGTTGTGCAAGCGGGATGATGGGAGCACCCCGGGCATACACGTCATATACTTGTTCAACCATAACTCCCATTTTTTATTTTGGCATATCCAACTATTTATATATTGTTTTTATCACATATATATTATATATACGGTATATAATGTGAAGAAAAATACAGGCACTTCACGGAAAAACTTACATTTAAGGACCAATGATGTGCCTGGCACGTCATGAGGTTAAATGAGCTTAGAAACCAATCAACGATTGCTTTCTTTGCTCAGGTGGTGTTGCTGCAATGCCTCAATATTGAAGCATTCAGTAACACTGAAAACAATATGTAATTAAATCACTACCACAAAGTTTGCCAAAGTCTGGCAGTAGAATTAGTGTATGGAAATAGTTAAACTATTAGCATTTGAAATACCCTGGTGTGTCTAGTTTTAGAAAATATATATCGTTTGATGGAGATAAATCGAAATGGCTGGCTTAAAAAATGTCCCAGGACTTGGGTGCAGGATGATCAGATTTGAAAAATCAATATGCTTCATCTACTTCTTGACCTATAAGAGAAAGAAGGGTTTTGTCAATCGTACCAATCAAAAAAAATCCATTTGGATCGAGATCATTTAGTACTTTGTGGAACACAAATGAATTATATTGTTGCAAACTGTAATTTTTTAGAATTTCAAGGCTTCTGGGAGATTTGGGTATACTTTTGACTTGAAGAATAACGTCTAGATTAGGACCTATTACATTCATGGTTTTAACTGTTTTCATGCTATGACTGTTAATTTAACAAAAACATATTTCAGGTTTACTTCAATAAACATAGAAAACATTATTGATTGTACAACTGGGCACCGATTAACCTTGATTGTTTGCTATTGATCAGCGAATGCTTCCATACCCAATACTTGTTACTTTAAGTAATGTGCATTCCCTTGTTATTGTAAACAGAAATGAGTGTACTGATTGGTTTCAGAAGTGTATTAGATTATAGAAAGTAATCAGAAATCTATAAAAATGTTGCCATTTGGGACCGTAGAATTATACTGGATTCCTCTGACCTGAGAATTCAAATCTTCATAATATCAGGATTAAGGGTGCTGTGTGACAGAGCGTCGTAACCGCAGCTTTTCTTAATATATAGTCATTTATGTTTGTATCTAAAACAAAACTTCAAACCACACTGGATCTTGGGAGGCTGAATAATATTAGACTGTGACATTTTATACGTAAAATTATTTGATATGTCATATAATATCGTGGGGATCACACCTCACAGCAGCCATTGAATCCCTTCTATGCACCGGTGGATGGGCTAGGAATAAATTGTCACCTGTCAAACTGTATTTTAAAAAATTTGGGGATACCACAGTTTTTTCCAGTTTTAGGGGTAACAAGGCCTTTATATAGCTAGTACACCATGATTGGATCCTTTCTGTACTCCTCATATCGGTTTTGTTGTACTTGTGGTGAATGTATCTTGTATATGATGGGCAATAGGCCACAGAGTGTGTTTTGGGAACTATATAACTGACCGGAAAACTATATGAATGCTGAGAGTCCTCTTTTTCCCATACCTACCACAATGTGGATTAAAGGGATACTAGGGCCACTAGAGGCCCAGCAGTTGCTGTAACGGCACCTGTAGTTACACTTGACATTACATACATAGGTACGCACCTGATTTGAACTTTTATGGCTGCTAAATATATTCTGATTTGTCATTGTCTGTGAATTCACAATAAACACTTTTCAATTTCTTACACTGTGAAGCTGTGAGTGTTTGATGTCATACACAACTCCTCCTACATCATTAGATGATGTCACACTGTGTACGGATGACAAAAAGCCCCATCCCACTACGCATTACCGCTTAAAAGTGCTTTTGCCAGGACAGCCAACAGCCAAAATGTATGAATGGTTTTCAGGACTGTCCCAGAAAATTCAGGACTCTTAGCAGCCCATAGTCAAGTCATAATCGGAGGCTGCGCAGGATGCCGACTGTTTATTTTTCCTTCATGTGTGCTCTTCAGATCTGTGTTGAAAATCTGTAGCAGGGATTTCATTTATTAATGGGAATAGTCTCAGACTGCTGCAATCCTTTACGGTTCCGTTAATACTTAAAATTCCATGTAAAGGCCGCGTTTGCCAGACTCACTAAATATTCAACTCTAATTTAACTGAGGAGCCATTAAAATAACATCTGTCGCATCTGCCCCTCGTCTGATTAGGTGATAAAGTACAATAAACAACAAAATTCATTTTAATATGTGCGTATGATTAATTTACAAAATGCAGCTCTCTGCTGGCAGCTGGCCCAGATAAAAGCCCATTAAAGCCAGGAGTGTGCATATTACCCTGACTTACATACTCTAAATCATATTTAATCACTTGTTCTGAAAGCCCTAAATCCCTTTTCATTTCGATTTTTTAAATCTTGATTATTTGCTGATTGCATTCGATTTCAGCGCATCAGCCATAGACAGGAACAATGGCTTATTTTTTTTCATAAATTTTCAGCATGCCCGGCTGAGTAGAAAAAAAGTAAGAAAAAAAAAAGTTTCAGGACTGGGTGACTGAAATGTCTATTTATTATATTCATGTGACAAGTTTAATTATTGCGACAATTTTATATTAACAAGTAGATCCAGATTTTAGTTACTAACAAAAATGTAGGATACATATATGTGAATAAGGGGCTCAACACAGTATCCAGCAGTGGCGGAACTACCGGGGTCACAGAGATCGCGACTGCGACCGGGCCCTGGAGTTCTGCCGGTCAGGGGGGCCCAAGCGGTGCCAGGCGGTCATTTTCAGCAACCACTCGGTGCCCTTCTGTCGCCTCTGCTCCCGCTGACATCATATGCCGGCGCTCAGCAGTGAAGCTGTGCGCACCGCCGCAGAGCAATGAGACAGAGGCCTCGCGGCCCAACCACAGGACTGCCCGGTAAGTGACCTACAAAGGGGGGTAGGGAGAGGGTAGATATTGAGAAGGGGGGTAGGCAGAGGGTAGATAGTGAGAAGGGGGTAGGGAGAGGGTAGATAGTGAGAAGGGGGTAGAGAGAGGGTAGATAGTGAGAAGGGGGTAGGGAGAGGATAGATAGTGAGAATGGGGGGGTAGGGAGAGGGTAGATAGTGAGAAGTGAGGGAGAGGGGGTAGATAGCATGAGAAGGGAGGGAGAGAGGTTAGATAGTGAGAATGGGGGGTAGGGAGAGGATAGATATTGAGAAGGGAGGGAAGGGAGAGGGTAGATAGTGAGAAGGGAGGGAGAGGGGGTAGATAGCCTGAGAAGTGGGGGAGGGGTAGATAGTGTGAGAAGGGGGTAGATTGGGTTGGGGGTGGGGGGGCCCTTAACAGATTATCGAACCAGGGCCCTGAGGCTTCTAGTTACGCCCCTGGTATCCAGAGTACCCCCAACATTTTGAATTATTGCAAATCTGATTACCAGGGACCGCAGAACATTGTCTGCTCAATATCGGAAATTTATTCTAAGATTTCATATGCGTTTCTCAGCCGGTTCCACGCGGCGTAATGAGTACAATAAATATTCTTTTTTTGTTCACACAAGGGAGAGTCGCATTGTTCCATGCACAGTTAGTTAATTGTCATGAAAGATTTACACTATTGTCTTCCGATTGACTTCTTGCTCCAGACATCGAAGTTGCTGTTTTCACTTCACCTGTCCTGTAATCAAAACAAAGAGTCAAAGTGAGTCAATTAAAGTGCCCAAGAATGTAATTGATGGATTTAGAGAAAATCCCTTTGGATACCTGACGATATTGATCACAACTTATTAAAGTGAATGAAAAGTGTATATCTTTTGAAGAGAGAGAGAGAGGCTCATTTGGAGGAGAGAACAGAAAGGATACCATGAATAATTACACATTTCTAAAAAAATCGCATAATCTACAGGCTTCGTGCATTAAAACATACTGTAGAACAAGGGCAGATACTCCAGGCACCAAGGGGTGCCAGAAGAAAAGGTGATGCCAGCCCCATAGTCACCCACCACACGTCCCAAGCCACATCGGGTGCTACAGTTTGGGGTTTTACACTGGGTGAGTAACGTGCGACTGTGTGAGTGCAACTGTGTGTAGCCAGTTGGCAGCCTCGCTTGTGTCATTTGGCAGAGACTGTCTTGAGGTACCCAGTCAACCCCAGTCCGTCCCTGGTCACCATCGCTATATAGAAGCTTTCTTGATGGTCTGTTAAAGGGTTAATATATGGCTTTACGTCAGATTTATAAAGTCCATGGGAATGCTTGATTCATGGCACAAACAGAAGTCCTCGCTCAGAGTTCGTTGTGAAAAGCCTCTTTCAAGTAGATCAGGAACATAGGATAATTCAAGGAGAGACAAAAGGCTTAAGTATGTATACTGTATGTGCATGGGATATGTGTATAGCACGTTTTGGGGAATAGCCAAGATTTTGTGGAGTTTAAGAGTCTATGTTAGTAGTGTAAAAGTTACCAAGGTTCTATAATGGTCTCCAGCCCCGGATCTTGTATGAGCCTGTCAGGTGACCTGTGTCCTGGAAGAGGTTCTATCATATTACAAAAGATTCCAACGTAAGTAAAGGTGGGGTAGATAATCAGCAGGTAAAACTGTGGCATTTGGAATAAAACCGTGCCACCTCTCTATACCAGAACAGAAGGCACCACAAAAATACGGAGCTGATCTAGAACTCTCCGCTCTCCAGTGCCCTAATTTCGGAAACCATATGTTAAAATACATTTTTGTAATCTAAAATGAATAATTTCCAACAAAAGTTGCACAAAGTAATTTTCTTAGAATTTTATAGACACTTCATTATTTTTTTTATTCAGTTCTTGAACACAGGCTTTCTCTACAATCACAGATTTAATTTGGCATTATTCTATCACAAAAATTACCAGCCGATACAATGTAATTTAAAACTTTGGATAACAATATATCAAGCAGTAATTGAAATACAAGTAGAGTTGCTTGTAATTGCATTGACTGCATAAAGAATGGATACTGAGCATAATCGTTGAAATTGCCTTAATCACTCAGCAAGCAGCGTTAGGTGTAAAACATCTTATCTTTTGTCTATTGAATGAAGACAATGTCAGAATTCTCTTAAATCTTAAAGAAATCTGCTCAATTGAGCTCTTAATTGACTGAAATGGCCATTGTTTGACATGAATTAAAAAGGTGGCATAAATATATCATATTTAGTAAAGGAATATATTAGTAATTCTATTTAAATGCCCAAGTAGTTACACATCTGAAAATGAGAAATTATGGCTATGGACCTTGCTTTGTGCACCACTATATGGACAAAAGTCCTCATAATTATTGAAATCAGGGTTTGGGCCCAGTGAAAAGAAATCTTAATGCTTCAGGACACTAAAACATTTTGGACAATGCTATGCTTCCAACTTTGTAGTGACAGTTTGGAGAAGATCCTTTTCTATTCCAGCATGGCTGCACCCCAGCGCACAAAGCAAGGTCCATAAAGACATGGTTGGATGAGTTTGGGGTGGAAGAACTTGACCGGCCGCACAGAGCCCTGACCTCAACCCCATCTAACACCTTTGGGATAAACTGGAACGGAGATTGTCAGCCGGGCGTCTCGTCCAACATCAGTGGCGAAAAAAGGGAAAAAATCCCACAGAAACTCCCCAAAATCTTGTGGCAAGCCTTTCCAGTGGAAGCCGTTATAGCTGCAAAGGGCAGACCACCTACATATTAATGTCTATGTATTTAGAATGCAATGTCATCAAAGCCCCTGTTGGTATAATGGTCGTGTCCCAATACTTTTGTCCATATAGTGTATTTGGCAGCTGAAGTAGTTTTTTGGGTAGATATATCCAATGAGATCCAACTAAGACACTTTTAGAATTTTTAATCTAGAGGCAGGTGTACATATTCCGGGTTTTGTCGATGCATAATTTTTAGGTGGTAACGGGTGCTGGGATTTTCAGGGTTCATCATGACCAGTGATGTATTTAAGGGGGTTGCTGCCCATAGGGCCTCAAGACCTGGACCATTCGGACGTATGGTTTTATAACCCACGCATTGCTTAATTATTATATATAGAGCACTAGAGTTAAGCTGTGTGCTAAGCTCACAGGTTCCATACTATGGGCAGTCAATTATCTATCTCTACAACTAAGGATATAATCAATATACAAGGATCATTCAAATGTAAATCCAGCAGTGTGGTGTATCTTATTAGATGATAGAAAACCATTTGTAGTGTAAATAATGCACATCTCAAAAGACCAGGTTAATGCAGAAGGGCACATAGACTCAATATGTATGTAAGTCTATTGTATAGTGGATTTTTCTAGCTACAGGCATAAATGCAACTTAAAATGCTAAATATCTAAACTTCAACTGGTACAGCTGCAGCCCCAGGAGACTACAACTCCCAGCATACTTAGGTAGTAGATGGCAGAATTGCTAAGCATTATGGGAGAAGCAGCCTCCTATCCAAGTACATTGCTTCTGTGAGCTGGGCGAGAGTAAGCGACTGAAGGAGATCCGATGTGGAGGAAAATCAAGTTTATATATTACCAAAAAGCTGCGTAAATGGTATAACAGCTAATTGGTTGTCACATATTATCTCATATAGTACTTGTCAGACAAGACAGTATAAAACGTAATCTCTTCATGTCATGGAACCTTATTTCCTTGTCTTGTTACACTGATATACATACCTGGGAACTCTCTGGGTTTGACCTGGAGATTGCCGGGTGAGCACCGCTCCTCCGGTTCTCCATGTCAAGACCCGAATCCTCCGGGTCGCGGGAGCTGGGTCTTGACACGTCCGGCTACCCACCCATTTTTCCTTTAAATGGAAGTGTTTCCCACTGCTGTCAGCGGGAACGCCCCCGACGTCAGCGAGAACTCCCATTAACGTCAGCGGGGCCAACATCACCATGGACCGCCCGCTGACGCCAGTGTGCAGTCCTGGCCGCATTCCCGCAAGGGAAGGCTCCGGGTAGCCTGAGCCCAGAAGTTCCCAGGAATGCTGATATATGTAATAGACATAAATATGTACACACTGAGTGCAATACACGTGGATCTAGGCGCGTACCTGCAGAGTATCTCTGCTCCTGTGAATGCAGGCTGCCGACTGGAGAGGCCTGACATGGTAACTCTGAATCTTGCCTCTTCTTCACCAGCGGAGAGCCACGCAGCTTCAACATGTGTCTATAAAAGAAGCTTCTTACTTGCTGCACCTGACAGATGAAAGGAGTGAGAAGCTTACTCTGCCATCCCTGATTATACTCCAATAATGGAGTCTGTCTGTTTCCCTGCAGATACTAATGTTGCAGGACAAGGGCCCCATGCACCAACTTGGCCTACTTCTGGGCCCCGCGCATCACACAGTACAGCAAGCATTGTGCCTGGATGTGCAAGTTAGGCAAATATAGGTGCCCTATGAAAAATGCCCCTTTTCCCCAATTTAAATATACCTTGCCAGTCCTCACATGTCTGAGAAAGTGCTCATTCAGAGATACCTGTGTCCTGGGTAAGGCCAGCGGAAATCATCTAGGACTATTTCGTGAAATATCTACCAGGAAGCCTATTAGTTACTTCACCCAGAGCACAAGAGGGCATTTTATTTAAACATCTGTTGGAAGAGTCACCAATATAATTTTCATTGACATCATTGCGATCTTTTTATAAGTAAATGTTGGGTTGCTTCGCCCAAGCCAGGCCATTACTCATGATTAGGTCTACAATTTCTTCCCGCACAGTAGATTTGGGACCTTTGATATGATCTGATACACAAAAATATCTCCATTATTGCGTTTTTTTTGTTAACTGGCTGCTGTTAACGGCATAAAACTAGTTAACTGAATTACACAACAGTGGCTATAATTGAGAGAATCAGGTAAGTTATAGTAAGTGCCTGTTTCTAACTCCTTCTCACAGTTCCTATCCATGTTTCAGTAATAATACACAAATTGCATTCTCGATTCCAGTCCTTACGCAACCATTTCTGTTGCTAAGCAACAATTAGATCTTCAAAAAAACCCACTCTTCAACAAATGGTGCTTCTTCTGAACACAAGTGTTTAACGAGTCAATCTGAATTACTAAAGTGCCATAAAATGTGATCATGAATGTTAGACAATTTTACCAAATCCCTTAAAAAAATAAAAATACCATCTTAAGACAATAAGCGCAATAAGAATAATGACATAAACGGGATTTGGAAAACAGACAGGTCTGCTACAACACATGGCTACATAGGACAGCCAGCTAGTAGCCATGAATATTAAAGATCAGATGTACCAGAAGCTCGTCTTTACATCAATACTCATGAACGTCGCCTAGTGGTACCAACAAAGATGGCTCCTCTTGTAGACTGGGTCTGTAATTAGTGATGGTGGAAAGTGAGAGTGACACGATTGCTATCATCTCCCTAGGGTAACATTTATTGCTAGCCATGGTAGGAGTGATGAACCTTAGTAGCCATAGAGACAATTTGGCTGGGGGCTGACATCCAGCACGGATAAAGACATGCAATATAAATGGATATCGGAACCAATCTGAGAAATATTTGACAATCCACCTCAAAACTTGGTAATGCCATCAACTCAAAGAAATGATAAAATCACAACACAAATAATATGGGATTTACATCAAGCTTTACCTTTAGACCCTATTATATATTTTTTATATTTATTCACAATTAAACCTCTCTAAAATTGTCCCCAGGCATAAAACGATGCGATTATCATTGCTTTAAACCAACCCCGTGTTCAGCGTCGACGTCTCGGCTCTGTTACCTGGATGGAGTAGATATTATTTGGTTCGAGTTAATGGTTTGGGAATCACGCTTCTTCTTTTCCCAATGCTATAATGACTACTAACCAGATCTAATCAATACATCTCTCTCTAGTTGAGCTTCTGTGTTCTTAAGATTTTGAATGTTGCTAGGAGCCCACATACAAAGGTTAAGAGGAGGTTAAAAGGTAAAGTGCAACAATGTGTTTACCCTCCCGTGGGGCTTAGCATACAAAGAACAGTCAGTGAAGAGGGCAAAGTAGATAAACTTCATAAACACATTAGTGAAATCTCAGGAATCTTCCAAGAGCCATCCAATATTCTACTTTGTTACAGAAATAAGTGATCTTTTCACCGCTGCGCCAAAAAAAAAATTGTAAATAACAGAAATCCCCCAATGCTTGTCTTTACCCCCGCCCCCTTAATTTTAAGCAAGCCACTTATACTAATGAAAGAGCCACTTGTTCTTATACAAGGATATCCTTAAAGAAAAGGAGTGCGAGTGAGAACTGGTGTTAAGAACTTGGGTATACATTAAGGATATACATGCCCTTAATTAATGTAAGTTTAATATTTAAGTGGAGCTGGCTCTAAAAATATATATAGCATGACAAATACAATTTTCTGTAAATTGTGTTGATATTTTATAAGCTGTCGGGAAAAGTTTTACGATATATTATTAAACAAGACAGTAAATAGTTACATACCTGTCATGGGCATACATCTAACTTCTCCTGAGTCTTGCACCAGTTATATAGCAACTTATATGTAATTACAGGATACGCAGATGATATAAAATATATTATTATAAAAAATAATATTTATGAAAATTATCCGAAATTCCTTAAAACTGCCAAACTGAAATGAATTAATGTTGTTAAGATAACAACATTATTTTATAATTTTAGTATTTTTTGATATTCTATGAAGTGAAGATGTGGGTATGAGACAGAGATGTGATGTTTTTTTAGTTCCAATGTAGCATTTACAGGTTTACTTTTTTTCGGTCTTCAGAAACATCAATATTTTTATGTGTTTTTAACCATTTATATGTAAAATACATATAAATAGTATATTAATAAACATATTATAGTATATTAATAGAACTTTTACCTCTAATGAAAATATATATTTTAAAGGTAAAGAATACCCTAAAAAAACAAGTACTTAGATGCAGAAAGTGAATTAATATTCTGCATTATTATTTATTAACTGGATAACGTATTTAAATATCAAGAATACAGAACTTATTAAATATGAAATTTTTTTAATTTATATATATTTTTTTAAATATATAAAAAAAAACAATTAATATCCAAAATACCTGTCTCTTTCTCACCCTTTGTTTTTGTGTAGACTTTAACCAAAATTAAATTAGGTTTTTCAGTCGGGATTTAAACAATCTTTTTTTTTCAATTTGTTGTCCATTAATACCCAACATTAATACCCTTTTTTGACAATAAAGATTTTGCAATGCCAACAACAAAGAAATTAAAATGGATGTGGATTTTGCAAAAGTGCAGTTCAACATTTTTTGCCAACAATTTACTTTTTGTTTAATTATTGTATAAATCCTTTTTTTTCATTAAATAGTTGCGTAGAATGGTATTGAGTGAAAGTAATCAAAACTCATATATATATAACAATAAATACAAATATCATAATGTACATATTTATAAAAAAAATTTCTGTACATTTGACACTAATCTTTCTACAGTGTCATCTCTTTATTATTTTTTTATTGGCTCATTCATAAATTCAAAGAATTATTTTTTTTAAATTAAATGCATTAGAAACATAATTTCTAAGAAACAACTGCTTAATTGGGTAAAATGTTGTCCCATTCCTAATTGTTGCAGAAAACTGGTCACATGACACAAAGGTGAGCCCTGATGGGTTGTCACTCACTGTTCACAAACTAAAAACGGCTCCAAATGTTTTTGTAATTAACCCTTCAGAGGAATAAATACGTGGTATAACGGATAGCCTAGATGGGCCAAATTCTTACTTGGGCATACTTTGGGAAATATGAATTCATATTTTTCCTATACATCTTCAGTTTGCAAATTGGGAAAAATAATGCAAAATAAATAGTAAAAATAAAAAGCTACACAACAGGGAGCTCCTTGTTCAGGGTATATAAAATTTTAAAGTGACTTAAAAGCTTCTTAATAAAAGACCGCCTTTACGAAGCAAATAACAGTGCCAACATGGGCCACATGCAATTATCCCTTAGAGATGATGGAAAGACAAAAGAAAAAAATGACTAAACAACTGTACTCCATTAAAATAAAGAATGCTACGAGATCAATTGTTAGCCGTGAGCTGCAGGGTAGCTTTTAGTCATGAGGTGCTCGCTGTTCTTCGCGCACGAAGCTGTAGGCACCAGCACTAAGCTGTCATGGCAGACCAATAATACAGACAAAGAATTAAAGCAGGCATTCTGAAAGCCTGGTAAAAATCATTACAACTCGATGTCATGCATTCAAACTTGTTTTAGAAATTGTGTGTTACATTTCCCAAATAATACCGGGGGGGGGGGTATATTCTTTATATATCATTAAAGAAAAGTGGTTTGGTACTTTTACAAAGCCTAAATATTAAAAAAAAATTTACTAAATAATTGTGTTTACAATTTAGAATAAGGAATTAGAAACTCATCTTATGTGTGTACAATGGGATCGGCCTTCTTAATCCTGGGCCACAGCCACCACTGACCAGTTACCTCCACAGCCGTCGTCTACCGGGATATGACGTCATATCAATGTGTGTTACATCTCCGGCGTGTAGTGAGGTCACTGAGGAGGCTCCATATCGCCCTTACTCCATGCCGCACAGCCTCCATAGGGATCTTACCCCACGCTGCATCAGTGAGTGCCATAGTGTTTATGGGCCAATTACGATGGAGATCTCTGGTCCAAGGAACAGTGCAGTACCTGCAGTGACGCGGCTCCTGCCAACCTGGAACTGCCACCACCCTGGAACTGCTACCACTCGGGAGCTGCCGCCCTGGGCCCAGTTGGCCTAAGCGAGAATATACCACTGATGATTCCTCCTCATTGCGTTGTTTCACCCCAAAACATTTGTTACTCTTTAGGGGAGCTGAGAAGAGGAATGGACCATACGCCACTAACCTAATTGCTTAACCTGTTAGAAATCTCAGTTTCCTTGGGGTATACTAGACCTTTATGCTTTAAATTAAATATCTCCAATATGGTTGCATATTAAGAAACACAAAAAGCTATAAGTAAATAAATGATCTACATGTATAAAGCTAAATTCTGGGACAATGATAGTATGTTATTTATTAAGAACCGAATAAAAATATATATTAAGAAATAACCCGGGGTGAGGACCTATGTTACATTTCTATTTGCAAGATAGTAGCTGATTACGTTTTTATTTGTTAGACAAGGTTGATGGATTTACGATTGTCATTTGTTTGATAAAGTTAATTACAAAGAATAATTTACTTAATCTCCTATCAGTTTAGAATGAATGGGTGTCGGGGTACTGGTCCGCACCATTGTCCTTTAAGGCGATAACATGTTGACTTAAGTCTAAATCAACACTTGCCGGTGAGATTACAGAACGGGAGGAGACACTACTGATTGCGCTCAACCATAATCTACCTGTCATAGAGACATAAGGTTACAAGTCATATGAGCGGTGATATGTGAATCCTTGTTAATTCATTAATGAGCAATCTCCAGATATGGGACAGAGGTAATTTCATCTAGAACCCACCTTGAAAAGAAACTGGTAGTTAAGGATCAATTTATTTTTAACTATTAACTGGCTGATAAACACATTTCCTCTATAGGGAAATTTATTGTATGGGACAAAGTTACCGAATGATGTTTCTTGCAAATTTTAAAGAGGATGTTGAGCAAAACTTTTTTAAAAAATGTTTTATTCTGTATATGTACATAATAGGTATATATTATTCTATGCCATCTAAAATAGTGGTATCATGTTATTTAGTATATAAAAAACAAAAAAACAACAAAGAACCAAAATAAATTCGGAGATACATTTTCAGTAGTTTCCTGCCATTTGGGATTAAGATCTCTCACTTTTCCCAAATGATACATTTTCAGTTCAGTAAACTAAACAATTAGCCTCTACCACTTCTAAAGGGAGACTGTTCCATTGATCTACTACCCTCTGAGTAATCAAATCACTATCAAAAAGTGTAATGTAGATGGATTAGGTTAGTAAAACAAATCAGAATCCATAGCTGGAAGCCAAAATTAGTCTTGAAGATATGACTTGGATGTTATACGATCTATTGGTGACATATACAGGGGGTATTAAACATCCAAGCGTGATACTAAGCCTACACCTGACACTTCTTGCTCCTTGCTTATAGAATAATTAATATGCTTCTGAAAAAACCCTTTTGTGCTCAAATAGTTAATGATAAAAATGTCTTGCTTAACCAGGAAGCCACTTGTTAATGATGGAATGGGTTAATTTGTTTGATTGATTAATTAATTTGTTGATTTGTTTTACATTTGGCGCAGGGCAAAATAAATACTAATTCCTTTACGCAATTACCCTCTTTAACTCAGATACCACTTATGAACTCGCTATACATTGAGGTCAGGTATGGATACTGTATAGAATCTTAATGGAAGACATAAAAGTGACATGATGATAAGGCTTTTTTTTTCTAATGCATGTCTGTGCTGCACAGTGACCTCATATCTTTAGGGTGACCTCATCAGGCTCAAGTCCTTAGAACTGAAAGCCATTAAACAGTTTACTGCTCCAGGTACAGCACATGAACGTGATGCATGTACGAGATTCAATCCTGATTATAAATTTAATTTCACATCTTCTGAACAACAATAGCCCAAGGAAAGAGAGCCATGTATTAGATACAATCGCTTATTCAGCTAAAATTAATAAGGAATATGGAAATAGGATACAACGTTTCCAGAATTATTAAATGGATGGAACATGGAGTTTTCAGTTGAAAATTATACCTTTTATGGAACCAACATAGAAAAAGGTATAGAGTCACATAAGCATTAAGGTTCTCAGAAGTCTCTTTTTAGGATTATCTTTAGATCTTGGTGACATCTCTATTTTGAATAATTTGAGTGCTATAGCAGAGCGAGAATGATTTCTTGTTTTGGTCATTACAGGTGCTACACACATGTCACATAATACAACATATTCCCGCAACTAATTGGCTTATTCCCTCATTTACACAAACAGCTGAATATTAGCCATTTGTATGAGTTCTCACTATGTTCTCTGACCTCAATCTATTAGACAAACTTCTTAATCCTTATCATAGATCTTGTGGTAAACGATAGAATGGCTCAGTCTTAAAAACCCAGTCTGACACTCAAGCTAATGAAAGTTGATGGGGAAATGGACTTCATTAGCATTGCCATAACGAATCAGCTCAGTGTGGTGTTTGAGCTGGGAAAGTCAGCCAAAATATCACATGACCGACAACAATGGCCGCCTCCAGGTCTGCAGATAAAAAGATGTTTATTAGAACAAAATTAAATAAAACTATTTTTCTCTTCAGTGCTAAATTACATTATAGGAAGCAGCAATGTATTTCATGCCCCAAATAATTACTTGATTAGCTGAGGGCTACTGACTTTTTAATAAAATATTTCATGTCCTATGACCACCGTCTGTAGAGATAAAGGATTACCTGGTGTTCATTAATCTGTTTTAATCCATATTAATTTTTTCAATGTATCTACTTTTAAAAATTGGCTCTGGAAACAACAGTCAGAAGACATGTACTTTTTTTTGACCCAACATTCATAGTTTAAATTGCATAAACTTTTAAGACCTTAAAAGCCCCTTCTTCAGAAGCTTTATATCTTCCTTTATAAATGTTGGTCCACCAAGAGGTATCAAAAAAAATATTTGAACACTGAAAGGAAAATTAATTAATCTAAAATTATTAAAATTATATGGCAGATATTTCAGCCGCGTATCTATATTCACCTAATCTGCATTTATTATCTCGAGACTGTAGGATGATTCATTTCCTTCTCTTACGTCCAGTGTCAGTGTGTGCCAGTGAGTGCTTTAAATACATTTCCTTACAAAAATCTCCATTGTTTTCTTTCTATTTATTATGATGAAATGAATCATCCTTATTTGCCATGACTAAGCCTGCTGTGTTTTCTCAAGAATGAGGAAATATCAGAAGATATATAAACATTCCGTAAGAATGTATTATTGTTCCATTAAAAAAAAGTAAAACAACACTGTGGTTAATCAGTAATGCCTCCACTTGAGGATAAATATGCTCCAAATGGTCGTAATATGAAAAATATAATCTTGGCACATTTATTTTATAGCGTAAATGACAAATTCTGTCTTCTGGAAAAAGACACTCAGAAGGGCATTTGGTATCTTTTGACCTTTGGAGTCTCCTTGAAGCTCTACCAAGTATCTCTTCTGAAAAAGTCCTAGTTTGCCCATTTTGTTGGGTAGTAATTTGTAACCTCATTGTAACAGCAAAATGTTTCAATATCAAGCAAAGAGGTAAAATATTATTCAATGTAACTTCAGGCAGCAGCTGGATAATGATGCAGAAATACAGAAAACTGGTGGCCCCAAATTGATTCTGCAAAATGATGATTCCAAACATGCAGCCAAAGTCATTAAGAACTTTCTTGAGTGTGAAGAAGAACAAGGAGTCCTGGAAGTGATGGTATATCCCTTAAAAAATGGTATGGCCCTGATCTCAACATTATCGAGTCTATCTAGGATTACATGAAGACAGAAGCAACTGAGGCACCTCAATTCACAGAAGAACTGCTGTTAGTTCTCCAAGAGTTCCTTAAAATACTGCGTGTGAGAGTACCTAGAAGAACCAGGAGAAAAGGTTAATAAAATGTAACATTTGCTACATATAAATATAGAGCGTGAAATGCCCATGCATACATCGTGAAGTCACTATATTAACAGCACAACCATAATAAAACACAATGCGATGGGGTTGTTAAACAGAAGAGCACATGGGGCAACATCATTTTTAGTGGATAAAAAAACAATTATTATTGACAGTATTCATTAATTGCCTGGAAGTCAGCATTGCAGACAGACTTGCATAGTTGATATTTACTAAGCTTTTTAAGACGCTCATCAGGAAAAGTATTGCACGTGTAATATGATGTTAATAAATGCCGACAGTCAAGATTAAGAATATTTTGCTATATTTTGGCTTCACCCTCTATTGGCAGTTTTGTTTAACAGGAAACTTCAATAAAAAGAAAAAAAAAATAATAATAATAATAAAAAACCCATAATAAATCAGACAAAGGCAGCCATGCTGTAATGGTCAGGTCTAAAATCGACATGTGAAATAATAAGTGTATATATATATATATATATATATATATATATATTGTAAAAATATTTTTGGATAAGCTCAATCATTTGTTCTCTAAGTAAGTACTTTTTAGGAGGAAAGGACATTTTCCAGTAATTTATTTAAGTGCATCTTCTACACAATTTAAACCTTATACAGACAATCATGTTAGTATTTCCCCATCCAGAAAGGATTTTTTTTCATGCACTACGGCATTTTTCAGAATTGTTTTTTAATTGTTTGTATTCTAAAGCAATCCAATTCTGGACGGCATCGGCACATAATAGAATTACATCAACAAAACAATCTACTTCCGTAGAATAGGTATACATAGCTTAATCACATTTCTATTGTCCTCAAAACAGAATAAAATAAGACAGAACTCCTTTTTTCCCCATTTTGTTTTTATCTAAAAAAATATAATAATTGTACGACAAAATAAGCTTTTAATTAAAGAAAGACAAGCAATTTCATTCAACCCTTCTGGGATACTAATATTTATTATAAGACATTCGGTTTTTGCATTTAGGCCTTAAAATTTCCCAAAATTATTGTAAATCAATCACATAATATTCCATGTTAACCAACAGAACTTTTTAAGGCCACATGTGGGCTAAACAGGGGTATGTAAAGGGACACTCCAGCCATCGTGTGCAAATGCAGATGATGGTTGAGTGGTCCTTTTAAATTTTCGTGATGTCCCCCTGCATGGTGGTATTCTACCCGTTCCCCCACTTCCCAACTATTTGCCATGCCTCTTGATATACTTTTCCGCCACGCAAATGTTCTGGGGGGTCTCCTGTGCAAACATGCGAGCACTTTCCTTTCACTAATTGGCTGCTTCACACAGCCAATCAGTGGTTTTAAATGTCGGAACCATGGATGAGGCATTCCACTGCAGCTCTGGAGCTGCAGCTTTTTCTAAGGCAGATATATATACAGATTTAATCAATCCATTTTAAAGTACTTACACGGTACTTTAATATGCATTCATCGTTCCGCAGGCTGCCTGGTACCCTGGAGTGTCTCATTATAAGGTTAAAGCCATTTTGGGAATTTCCTTATCTCAATGATGACATAAAAAAATATTTTTCTAAGGCTAGTTCCAGTTCCATGGAAGACTATAATAATAGAGCTTCCTGTATAAGTCAGAAAAGGGCTAACAGCTTTGAACTTAAAATTATATAGGTTAATAATTAATATAGGTTTGCCACATATATGAAATCTGTGTTGCACAATACCGGTGTGTCATCAGGTGGCATTTCAGCAAAATTCTTTTAGAGAACCATGATCATGCCTGAAAAGATTTTTCACTCCACCCTTAACCTTTTGAATGCCAGAGATCTGCACACATTTCTCCTTCTGTAATTTATATTTAGGAGGAAACCTTTTAAACCTTGCGCTAAAGGTGAACTTGTGCACCGCATTTCCATTTTACAACTGAGTCTCTGGGTCAGTTCTTTGGGCCTGGGAGCAGTTTTTAGTCATACCAATTCACCACACGCTCACACTCCTACTAAAGACTGCTGTGGAAGGGCACCTGTCATATCACCTTTGAGCCAATTTATAAAGTTAAGGGTTAGGTTGAGTGACTGGACCTTACATGCTAACACAACAATGCATGTTGTTTCCAAGTGAATTAGACCTTTTTTTGGAAGTTTCAGGCGAAGGCATGCAAGTTGAACACTTTTAACAATGAAATAGCAGTCCCTGGGACCCAGTATTCAACAAGAGGGGTTATGAATAAGACTTGTGGCTATGTCACCCTGTGCCAGGTGGCATAGTAAGGTTGAAATAATAAAAAAAAACCCTGGGGGTATCTAAGCAGGGATCAGAGATTTTCCCTGTGTGCTGACATGTCGATCTGGAGATGTGATTGGGCTCCTGGGAGGCTGGCCAACTAAATACATTGTTAGCAGTGTAACATTAGCTTTTGTTGATCTATTGTCAGCTGTTATGTATCTGAACTTGTGCGAAACACATCAGTAGCACTGTGCAAGGTGACTATAGTGCTCGCTTAGATGCTCACAAATCAATGTCACTAGAGCCCTGAAAGTGGTCTTATAGCCTTTATTAGCTTGTGGTAGTGTGCAACAGCACAGAATCCTCTCATCTCTATCTTGTGCTCCTGCGTACTCTGATGCATAGCAGTGGAATATGATGTCATACCCCAACACCATACTCTATACTCCCTTCACAAGCTAGTAGTAGACCCTAACTCCACCAAAAAAGACAATCAATACAAGCAGGGTTACATAGAGCTAAATTTTTACCATTCCTAGGGCCCTGCAGACCTGTGAATTTTTCAGTGTAGGAGAGCAATGGGGCGAAATCTACACGCGAAGCCCCCAGTGGAATTCTATACAGGTACCTTATGCTTCTGCTTGCCTATTATATGGCCATTCCCATTTTTCATTATTTTATGTGTTTTAGCGAATGTTAACTACAGACGTTAAACCCAGTCATATTCTGAAGACCCCGGTTGTTCATATAAATAGACGTGATTGACGCACCTGGAGATTTTAACTAATTGTTTTTCAATTTTCTATTTATTTTATTCCTCTGGAGTTTGGTTAGACTTCTGAGTGCCTATCAGTTAGACAGTGCCCGAGGGAGTCATTTGTTCTTTAAAGGTGAAAAAACGTACCCGCAAAAGAGGTCCCTATCAGATCAATCCTCTCTAACAACCTTATTGATTAGCTGCAATAACATTTTCACTTATCAATTATGAAGATGTTAAAGAGATATATAAAAGTGGTTTAATTTTTTTGTGTGTTTTTAAAGCAGGCTGACTTGGTTGCAAATGCTCTGTATGTCTATTTTTTAATAAAAAAAATTTGATTATTAATTTTCCAAAAGTTTAAAACCATATTTTGTGACAACCAGAATTCTGCGGAATACAATTGTATCTGGGTGAAAAAAAATCTTTCAAAGCATGAATGTTAAGATTAGAAAAAAACACAATAATGTGATATATGAATCCATTATCCCTTTAGTGATAGTTACATTATTAATTAACTGGTAGACTGACACCAGTAAAATGTGCTATCTTACACAGTTTCATATTTAATAAAAATCAATGGATGTAATTGCTTTAAAGGAATTTTATTATGTGAACTAAAGGGCATGCTGTTTTCAGTTCTAGAACATACTGTTGACCTTTTTGAAACGACGCAGTTGTAATGAGGAGATCGGTTTGGGAGGATAGACAGTTCCATCTATTCCCGCGGTATCCAAAAAAAATAGCTTGAAGGTCAAGACTTTGGCTTCCATGCCTAATTGATGGGTGTATGTTTGTAAGATGTTAACCAACCAAATATTTGATATTGTATTTGTTCCAAGCCTAAGAACCCATAGGGTCAACTCGATGACCTGACTAATGTGATTTTTTCGAGGGGGGGGCAAAATATCCTCCCACCTTTCCCCTCTTCTACCCAATACCTCCTTACCTCCTCCCTGTTGCCTACCTTTGTTGGCTCAAAGGGGGTTTCCTGGTTGGAGGCTAATGTAAGTTAGCCTTTAATAGGAAAAATTATATGACCATGGTAGAAGTGGCTACAGACCAGTATTTTGCCAGGGCAACATGAGAACTTTAGTTTTGAATAGCTGTATTTGTAAAGATTAGCCACAGTCTACAATTCTTACCGTGTTCAGCCAGTAATGGCTGACTCTATATCACGGGAGCTGCAGTCAACAACAACAAAAGTGAACATATAGTATATGCTTAACATACTAAATTGGCCGAAAGTCATGGAAAATGTAGTCTCAACAGCAGGAGTATTAACTAATCCCATCTGCTATACATGTTTGAAGTAAACTATCCTGTGTCTACAGCATGCAAATTGTGTCTCTGACCAGGCAGAGACTTTGCGCCTGTGAAGGAGCAGCTGCCTGATTAAAGAATAAGAGACCAGGAAGACAGCAGACCCAACAGGATGGATTGTACAGAACTAAATAAAAACTCTCCCCTGTTTTTCCGGGGAGGAAAGCAGGTGCCCCGCCTTGGCTCCCCTCCAGACGCTCATGGTCGTAAAAACACCATGGTAAGCAATTCAATAACCCGAATAAACAGCAAACAACATAAATTTAACAGCACGAATGCACAAAAAATGCTCCATTCAAAGCATTGAAAACCCTGCCCTGAGTGCAATTTAATGAGGTGTGCGTTTTGTACGAAGATAAAAATTGATTTATTTTTGTATATTTCAGACCTTCAAAATTTTCATCTTACCTTCACTAGATCTGACTAAACTTAATACACCAGAAAAGAAATATAAAACACACTGCACATTCACAGTTTTATCCTCTCAATGATGACACACCAACCTTTTCAAGTTCAATTAACATTAATCAGTAGAGACACATGTTTCTAATTTGAGTTGGCTGTTCTGGGAACTCAGCCAGCACTTGGATTGGACACTTATAAATTATTATTGAGCTGGCAGAGTACCCAGAAAAAGTCTAGGAACTTAGCCAACTGCTGTAATCAATGTCATTTTGCATCTTTCCTTTCATCTCATTGGTGGTTTTGCCGTTCTTACAGAGCATGTTGTGGTGATACAGCCGTTTCTGGCGTACATTTGTATTCCCTGACTATGACTAAAGTTAGTTGGGATCATTTAATCCACCTCAATGTTTGTGGATTGGAATTCAAGCCCAAAAAAGTTATTGTTTACATGTAAGGTCAGTTTTATGTGATTCTTGAAGAGGTTATATAAAATCACAATGAGGGTTCTTGCTTCTCTCATGCTTTCTTGGTGAGTGATGGCGAAGGTCTTACTGCAATCTCTCAGTGGTTCTGATAAGACATTAAACAGTTGTTTCATATCGTGTAACCTCTTATCTGTCCTTCCCATGTCTATAGCCATCCACTTATTATCAATAGAACGGTTTAGTCGGGGCCACCCTGCCCCATAGCCAGGGGTTCCTGTTACGCTAGATGTAAGTTCCATATATTTATTATTTACCATTTGCGAGATAAGAAGAAGACTAAATGATATATTCCCACATATCACATCTTTACCAGAGTTACCAGATGTATGCCAATGAGTGTCCATTTGTCAACATTAAAGATAATAACATATAGCTATGAATATTATACACATATATACACATATTATTTTACATTACTTTTGCTACAAAATATTAACTTCTGAACACTGTTGCATGCTCCTTTTTAATTATAAACAACAGTTCTAAATGTTAAGCAATCACCATGGAAACCACCTGAGCCCCGGATTTGCCCATTGTCTCTACCCCTATTAATGTTTTTATATGGTGTTTTATCAACCCAACCTCCTGTCTATCTGTGTTCTGTTATAAAAATTCTAGAACCATCACTGATTAGTTTTATATATTTCAAACAATTAATTTCCTGCTGGTAATTAATTCCCTTGAGTATAAATAAAAAATAATTTATAAACCCAGAGATTCTGCGCATGATATTATCATGAAATGTAAAAAACATGAAACATATGAAACATATAAAAACCATTCAGCCCATCTAATCTCCCGGTTTTTCGTGGTGTAAGACTCAGGTCTTAATCAGTCCTTGTATAGCGTTATGCCATGCATGTTTAAATAACCTCACTGTATTAACCACTACCACTTCTGATGGGAGGCTGTTCCACTTATGTATCATCGTATCAGTAAAGTAAAATGATTTTGTTAATCTTAATTTAAAAAAAGAAGAAGAAGGGACAGCTGCTCAATCCTCTGTTTCTGAATGGGTTAGTCTTTGACTTCACAAATTACAAAGTACTTTATGTTTCCATCTTTTTTTTCAATCAGTCTCACTTTGACAAGTTCAAATCCCTTTTTTCTTAACAAATTGGCTTTTAGGGGCATCCGAAAATGTTTTCAAATGTTACCACCCGTTTGGATGCACATGCCCAGAGCCAGCCTTTACATGGGTCCCGGGGGTTCTTTCCGGATAGATTCATGGAAAAAGAAACATCTCTTTGTCCACAAATCTATCTGCATTATTGGCCGGTGGGTGCACTTCCTGTTCCTCCAATAAGGAAGAGGAAGTTATGCCTGTAAACTGCCTTCTTTTGCGGAACTTCACCGGGAGAAGGGACGTATTGGGGGGGTCTGCCCATCACGAGGGTGCCACACTGGCACACAGGGGTGGGCTGCCCTCGGGCCGGTCCAAAATTGTTCACAAAGGGCTGGATCAGGCCAGCCCACTACTCTTTGGCACTGTTGAACTGTTTGGGGTGGCATTGTTAAGTTGTTTGTGGACAAATATGTCAGAGACAAGCTATTTGGGCACAAGGATGGCACTGTTGAGCTGCTTGGGCACAAAGATGGCACTGTATGTATAGCCCAAATGGTGTGTGAATGCACAGTAACAGTGGCTGCTGTTGCACACATCACACAATGCTTACATCATGGACCGACCACGTGCTAATTCAACCAATTTGACATGGATGACTGATCTTGGTGAAAATGGTTGAAGTTGTGCTCTTCATTATAAAAATTAAACATTATTTCTTAAAATAATAGGAGAAACATTTGAAATGGTGCACAAAGCAACAAAATATACAAGTAGGTACTCGGTATCCATGCTTTATATAGAGAGAAAAAAGTGTGGGTTTATATCAATGCAACAATTTGTGTCAAAGAATTAAATAAAAAAACACAACTTCCTTTTACCCAAAAATGAACAATTTAGGTTTAGAATTTTGAGGGACTTGGACGTTTAATAACCTACCCCATAGAGCATAACTGAGAACTACACAGACCCAGAAGTCCAGAGATGCTTCAGCGTTGAATCCAGCATGTTCCCTCCATGCCAGTTGATTGGATGCATTGGGACTACATAAAAAAAATCTGTATTAGATAAAATATTACATTTTTTTATCGGTATGCACTTTTCCGGACATGGGATTATTTTATCTCTGTTACTAAACTTCCAGATCTAATGGTTTGTGTAATACTCCTGTTAATCCTTTATCTGTTGAAAGCCCATATAGTTTGCAGGAAGATACAAAGTAACTGATCTTTGCCCCTCTGGCTCTCAAACTAAATCTTCCAAACCTGGCATCTTGTATTGCGAGCCGTGGGTTACAATTGGTTTTATCAAGGACTTTTCAGGCTTGCGAGAATCTAAATCTTTATAGAGATTTGAGTTAATTTACTATACAACAAAAATGCACCCAGCAACCATGTTTGTTGAACAGTGAGATTCGACTCAGGGGCTAAGGAACTGTGGGCCATTATTGATTACATAACAGCATGATATATATATGAATAACAAATTTAACAAGCTATTACCTAAAATGGCAATCTCTAGCCCGAAACTGAAGTTTTTGCTGAGGGCAATAGAGTGAGTCTATGAAGCGTCCATTTTTTTTTTTCTGGCAGGAACATTCTGTGGAGTTTGTGTGATTTTTGAGCAAGGTATGAAAAAGTGGTTTCATCACCATAGCAACCAATGGATTAAGCCAGGCATTTAAACAGTTTTATGACTATTTGTAAAAAGACTGGATTTGCATTCTAGGTGCTTCATGCTAAAAAAGACAAATGCAATGAAGGCAAAAAAATCTGGAAGACCATAGGAATAACTGCGTCAGAGTAGCTCATTGGCAAGAATAAGCAAAGCTTTGGTGAGGGAATGAGAGTTACGGTTAAGCCCCGCCCCCTAGGAGAGATTAGCCAATTATGCTGTGTGGGCATTGCAGACTCAGGTTAGCTTGAAGCTTCCACACATGGGGCGGAACCTTGCCCAGCTCATTAACTCTTTTTTGCACATTTCCGCTTTAAAAAAATTAGCTTTATGGTGCCTCTGACCCTCTAGTTTTAGATTACGATCTGTTGTTCCAACATTTCTCCTCTTTTCAAATAGAGTTCCCTACTGTGCTTTGTTTATGTGTTTCCTGCGCCTCATTCCTGCATGCACTTGCTTACAACATAAAAATAAAGCATTTTTACTTTTCCTATTAACCTTAAAATATTTAAAGAAATGGCACGCTTTTTATAATATATGTTGAGTATCTCCATAAACCATTCATCTTTTGTTGCAGTTTTATTTTCTGTATGTACTATAAAGAAAAATAGGTCTATATTGGAGCAGGTACTGTACCTATAAAAATGAAGAAAAGAGTTCTTTCCAGGCCAGCACTTAAAATGAACAATGATGCTTCTACCTTCACAGCACGGCCCTACAGACCCCATGGGAACCTTTTTCCATCCGTATCCAGCGGCAGATGGTTGTTCCTCATCGCAAACAGAGTCAACTTTTCTTCACGCTGTGAACCAGTCATATCACTTTAATCCCTCACTCCAGATAGGTTCTGTTCTGATAAGTGCTTTTATTTATCTTTCAAAGCACCGGGCTTAGCTTGTTTTCTAGAACACTACAAAACAAGGAGAAAACTTTCTACTTTGGATTATGACACGTTTTAACTTCAAATGCTGACGATTTTCCCAATTTTTCAACGTTTTTAATGTCTGTCTATCTGCCCATAGAAACATAAAATTTGATGGCAAATACGAAACCTTTGACCCATTAGTTCTGCCTGTTTTTCCTCCTGTAATGACTTAAACCTTACTCAGTCGCTGGTCTCGTCTTAGATTTAGGAGCCATATGTCTATCCCATGTAATTTTAAATTGCCTCACCGTGTTAGCCTCAAAACAAGCTAAACTGGAAAACATTCCAATTCCGCCAGGCAGAGCACATGGATAGGTTCTTGGGTTTTGTGATATGTTTATCGACGGCAAATTCAGATTACAGGACATTCAAGGAGTCAGGTGCTAGACAGTACATGGACACATTAACGCACCCAATACACCTCTATTGATTATTCACAAACAGCTTCACTAATCGTCTTAATGCACGGCTTTTTAGAAAACTTCTCATGCACTGTACTTCAGTTTCAGAACCTTCTGAGAGCTTTGATTGAAAACATTTTTTTACAGGTTTATGAGTACACTTACTCATAAACTCTTTATTCTCTCTTCCAGTTCTGCCGATCACTTCTGCATCTTCTTAGTCTTCATCTTCTATCTTTTACCTTCTCTGCATCTCCACGGAAATAACCTGGTGCGAACCTGCCAAAATGGTGGTGCTTCCAGTGACATCCTCTCGCCCGACCCCCCAGTCAAGGCAGAGGACATAATTTTGCCGCCATTTTGGTGGGAGTTGGTAACAGGTTATGTCCAATCCTCCCTGTGTGGCAGTGTGGCACCTCCCTGATGAGTGGCACCCGAGTGGTTGAATAAAAATATTATTCTGGCAGAGGTGTTCAACATGGATTTGAAATGTGAGACAGGAGATGCCAAATAGTAGACAGGAGCAATAATCCAGACAAGACTTTACAAGTAAATGGGTTGGTATGTAGTTGTCTCTTGTGTGAGGAAAGGACTTATTTGAGAGATATTTTGTAGGTGAGGGAAGCAGTATTTAGCAAGTGACTGGATACAAGGTGTGAATGAAAGAGCTGAGTTAAGACTGACACAAAGACAGCAAACTTGGTCTGTTGGTTAGACTGAGGAATTTTCAGCAGTGTTGAGGATATCTTGATTTGTAAATAGAGGAGACAAAATAACCTAATGTTTTTCCACTTCTGAAATATACTTCTCTCTTGTACTTACTTTCTCTTCTCTCCCACAAGTTATACATATTGAGATCTTTTAGTCTGTTCTTATCAACTGCATCATGCAAACCGTTTACCATTTTAGAAGTCCTTTTCTAAACTCTCTCCTATGTGTCAATATCCTTCTCCAGCACGGTGCACAATATTTAAGGTGAGATCTGACCAGAGATCTGTAAAGTGGCAGAACCTGCTACTAATGCCTCTTGCCATACAACCCAACACCGTTCCACTATTAAAATGAGACTTGCATGTTGGTTTGCACTTAGTGACCCAACACATGCACACACATTTACACAAATAAACATTGTTCCTCATACAGCGCAGCCTGCGTTTGAAAGCTTTGGTTTCAAATTGTGACTTGTTCTGCTCTAAACTGTTCAAAAGAATGACATCATACAAAAAGCCATTCCTTTTTGTTCTATTATTTTCTTTTCTTAATTAAGAAATGAACAGCCTCTAACCTTTTCTAAAGCAGTTTGCAGACCTCACTCTCCAATTTTTGTTTAAAAAAATAACCATGGTTACCCTATATAAGCTAAGATTGTATGTGCTCACAACAATAGGAATTGAATAGAATCTTAAATTCATAATCTAAAACTAGAGGGTCAGAGGCTTAGATGTAAAAGATAAATAGAACAGCTTCAGAATCGTCAGAGGTGGTAGAGGGTAATACAGCGAGGGAATTTAAACATGCATAGGATAGGCATAAAGCTATCCTCAATTTAAGGCGAGACCAAAGACTGCTTAAGGTTTGAGTTTTTAGATGAGGAAAAACAGGCAAACTGGATGTTTATTCCTAGGTGTTCTGCCTTCATTGATAAAGGCCCTAAGCCATACAAATAAGTATGGAGTTCTTGCATCCTTGATGCTCGGCTGGTTCAGCTGCCCTTTCCAACATCTGTAGCTAACTGGGACCCCATGGGCCTTCCATGTTTTACTCTGGGACAGCATCTGCTTGACAGATACCTTATAGATACCAGTATTCCCCACTATACAGAGAGCATTTCTCCAACAAACCTAAGATTTTAGGAAGAAAGCAAAATGGAATTATATCCCAAGTCGCCCTTTATTCTTCTAGTTCAATATCAGATGCTGGCTTGGCTGCTGACCAAGGAATCTTAAAAAAACAAAAACAGAATTGTTCATAAAAACAATGCCCTTCTTTTTCTTCCTATTCTTCTTCTCCTTTTTCTTCTTCTTCTCTTTCTTCTCCTTCACATTCTTTTGTAATCAAATACATTATTACTGCGCAAATAATTTCCTAGCCTACTTTAATGATAAACACACACAGATCCCTCTCAAGGACCCTTAAAGAAGTCTATAACTGGGGGGTCATTTCTATGTTCCTTATTCTTCATCTTCCAAGCATAGGCCCCCCTCCCCCATTGTTTCTTTTTGCTCTGGGCAATTAACCTGGTCAATTAGTTTCTTCTCTTTTTTTTTAACCATCATTTGTTTTACAGCCATTTAAATTCCCAAGGGAATCGACAAGCCGACCCCTCTGCACGCTGCTTTGTTATGTAAAATCATCGTATTAAGCAGACATATTGGTATTGAAAAATGCTTTGGCAAGTGGAGAAGGAGATTATTTTCATGTCATTTTAATTATGGTTTGTTCTTTCTGCCAGCACGGATCATGCCGGAACAGAATGATTTGTAGATGCAGGAATTATGCATTAAATTATAGGTGTAAGGGGGCAAAATGTTCTTTCTTTTCCATGTCTTTCTGTCTGTTTCTTCACGTCATTTTTGATATAGAGCCTATGAATCTTTGTTCCTCAATTCTATTAGAAACACCCTTCTATGATATAAACCTTTCCATATGAACCGATTCCTTTGGGAGCTCAGAACAGCCTGATGGAATATTGATTTGTGTGTGAATGAAAAATAAATGACTTCTGCTTTGTTTTGATTTGAGTCCTACACAAAATGTGCAAATTCTTTCGCCTTTTGTAATATACGGAACACAAGGGAAGGGGCTTTGGGGGAGCAACAACTTATTATTTCATATATTTTATATGCAGCTGTATATTGAAGCTCTGTTGAAATATGTATATATATATATATATATATAATATATATTATGTTTTGTTAATAAAAAAAAATACCCTATATAATCAGTTGTATGTAACTTCTGAAAATATGAATACGTTTAATCTTTCTGGTGCTGCATTTACCCCTTGACCCTGGCCGAAAATCTCAGCTAATAGCCTGATGATGTAAATGTATAATAATCAGTGACCATAACTCTACAGAATTGGAAAGTGTCACAATCATGTCTCTTCAACGGCCAAAACAATCATTACTCTTCCTTGCAATCAGTGAGCGTTGGCCAACTAAATGGCTAAAGATATCGTAGGCAACATCTAATCATCTTCTAAACGTGTTGGTTCTTGCTTATAACGGCCACTTGGAGTTCACTTGCCGTTCAAGCCTTATCCGGGTCACCTTTATGATCGGCTCTGACAATAGAACATCAAATATCGGCTCTTAAGTTTAAAAATAAATCTTGCTCAGTTATCATGTTGAAAATACGAGAAGACCCTTTTTAGGAAAAGGAAGGTACTTTGAAACAAATTCAAATAGCCTAATGTTATTTAATATAAGACATTTTAGGTCATGGGATGCAGCAAATATCCTTCTGGTTCTGGGAATGTTAAAATTGTATTAAATACATTTGGGGTATTTTAATGAAACTCTGAATACTGTATGTAATTGTCGCCTTAATAAATGGTTAAACTTTGTGTTTTTTTATTCATGTGAAAATTCTCTTTTTTATGGAATTTTCTTGTAAAAGCCAACCTTAACAGAGCAGCAAAAGTTGTTTAATGTAAGACTACTTTCTAGGCTACCATGCACACGTGGAACCTTTTTATTGGTCTTGCTTACTTGCCCCTATAATATAGCTACATATAAGTCAGTGCAGATTTAGCATAGGTACAACCATACCTGGGAACGTCTCTGGACAGGCTACCTGGAGATCTAAGGGGAGTGGCTTTATGAGGGGGTGGGGCTCGCAATCAGTGAAGGTGCTGGTAGCTGCACATAGGGCGGGGTTGTCCATACATATGGGCAGGGATAGCTCTAGATTTAGTATTAAGTGGGTGGGAAGTAGGTGTGGCTAGAAAGAAAGAAAGGGAAAAGCGACCCCGAGGCAGGGAAGCAGCACTCCACCCAGAGACTCTGGGTAAGACCACAAAGCGTTTCCAGGTATGGCAGCAATGTAAATATCATTTATAGTCCTTGAAATCTTTCTATGGTAATGTGTAACATTTGGTAGATTATTCAAAACAGTATCTCCAGTTAATTCTATGTTTTGATTATTGATTATATTCCAAGTTCCTATCTTTTTTTTTTAATCGGATGAGGTTTTGTTTCACAGATTGTAAACTCACGTCCCCTTCTGTACCAGTATGTCTTAACCTGTGTTAACATTATTGTGAATTTTAATATTATTTTAAATTTTCACCTTACTGCAATAGTGCCACAGAATCTGTTGGCGCTATATAAATAAAATGTATGCGGCGTTATTACGAAAAAGAAAAAGTTATGCTATACTAAACATGTCTAATTTTTTTACTGCATTCATCCAGATTTGCGGCCAATCCTTTTGAAATTGGAGATATTAAGAATATTTTGGTACTTTGCTGGAAACAGATCCCATTTAATACCCTATTTTATATCATTTCATAACTTGATTAAAAAAATACTGATCATTTCGGGCACATTTTAAACCTGAATGAGTGCTGTAGGCATCTGGCAAATTCCACATTTAACAAAGACATTATAGGGCGGTTATTAAGGTCATGGACTTGATAAACTGTCAGAGAGAAAAATTGATACTTTATCTTGAGATGACATAAAACCTAAAGATGTTTCACAGTAATATATGTCTTTTTTAATACACAGTTTACAATCACTGTCCTAAAGTGATATGAAAAATTGAAAAAAGCAGCAGAAGGTTAATAGAGCATCGGCCCTTTTTTAATTGAAAATATGACGAAAAGAGCGTGCTATGGAAGATACCGTAATATTATGTCTCTCTAAAAAATCTTATTGCAAGAGAAAAAGTAATGAATGTGAAACAGTCTCTCCAACAGCAAGAATGGTAACTCATTCCTAACTAGAGTAAGCATGACCTTTAGTGGAAATTTTCATAGACTGTCCTCTATCTAAAAGTGTCTTTGGGATATTAGCCAATTTATTGCCATACATAGCTATCACAATGAGATTTAAAATTTAAAAAGAAGTCCTGTAAGCACATTCTTCACACTATTGTTTAACATTTTATCGTTTCATACAGCTGGCCAAAGTCCTGTTTATTCATATGACTGGACGGTGCAAAGAACAAGACGTCATCCATTCAGACTCGAAAAAAAGAAATTTTTACTTAAAGACATAAAAAGGGTTCTTTACAGTAGGACCAGTAAAGATGTGGAATCCACTCCCCACAGAGATTGTGAGAGATTAAATTCAATAGATGCTTTTAAATACTGGCTGAATGATTTTTAGCCGAGAAGAATATATTGGGATATAATGGGTTACAAGGACAGGATTAGTTATAGTTTGGTGATCCTGTGAGATATCAGAGGCCATTTTGTAATCGAGAAGCAACATTTCCCTAAAATGAGAAATCGCTATAATGTGGGATTTTTGCCTTCTTCTTGAACTTCTTTTTGTTCAACATAAAAGTACTATGTATGTTCTGAACTTTGATAAAAAATGTTATAGTTGTATAATTCATTAGAGTTTAGGTGGAGAAGGTGGATAGTAATAATTATTTCAGAGCAGTTTTAAGGAGATATAGGTCTACACTAAAACAGGACACCCATCAACTTGTCAATGTTATGTTTAAGAAGCTTTCTTGAATGTGCTGCCTATGGAGGTGGTGATGACATGTTCTAAGGAGGCTTTGAGGAATTAAATAAGTTCATGTTTTGGCAAATGTTCCACATTTTAATTTTAATAGTAGTTCATTCATTCGTTTTTTTTTCTTTCTGGACAAAACTAGTATGAGAAGTTTCTGTTTCTCTAATTTGGATAAATGTAATTTGGCATAGCTTGGCAAAACGGGACCTGTTGAAGATTAAATATGTACCTAGATGTATCTAACTTTTAAATGGGTGTTCTTGCTTACTTACTTTGGCTAAATTCTTATTTTAGTAGTCTAATTATTGATTCTAAGGCACTAGCCTATGGAGAGATTGGTTCATTTAGTGTCTTCTTAAAAGTCCATCTGGACAGTCCAGGAGGATCTGTCCAGTTGAGTCTTGAGGGACTTTAAAGGGAGATGTTACTGATTATGTGGTTTAAGTATAAAAAAGGGGGTTTAGGGGGTTTTCATGACCTGTTTGTGTTAGAAATAAGCAAACTAATGTCAATTGTGTATGTATTAAGATGAAATACTTGGCATATGTTTAATTTATTCCTGTACACGTAATGCTTTTTCTGGGACCTTGTGTTTCAGATGAATGTGTTTCCATGATATGTACTAATGAATGAAGGCCTCTAACCTCTGAAAAACTAAGGTATTCGTATTTAGAACCGAGCTAAGGAAGCCTCCATATTTGAAAGGGTTTTGCCAAACGCACCGAGGACAAGAAACCCCCATGTGTTCCTGTAAACACGTGCACCGCATAGTCTTCTCGCCCAACAAAATATACGTGCATTTCTTATGTTTGAAAAAGAAAATACCAGATGAAAAGGTTTCTCTTTTTATAGATCATAAGAGGAAAGCAAAATGAAGCAAGAAGATAAAGTAATCTATAGTAAAATCTATCTCTTTTCCAATTGTGTTGCAAGCCTCTCTGGCTCTTAATGGGTTAAGCATCCTATCCCGCAAATGTCTTAGCGCGCACTGAAGAGCTAGAATTGATTGAAGCTGTCTGCAGGCTACACAACACAAAGACACGGTGAATGGAGGCCTCAGTAGAATCTCTAGGTGATTGGTTGCTAAGCAACAATACCCTTAGACAGAAAGGGTCAGGTCCTACGGCCGTAGGTTGCTGGTCTCATTACTGGCCAGTTGCACCCAACACGCTCTGTACTAAACAACATGCTTTGGCCTTTTATTCCTCCGTTATAAACATCTAGGGATGCGGCATCCCACCCCAAAAAAAACATACATAGTGTTTGATCTGCTACACAACAGGTGACAGAAACATTGTGCTACGATCTATGCAGACAATCCCACCAACCATTCAATGGCTTAGCTATCGCGTCGTTAAAGTACAATTGTTCAGTAATACCTATTTTATATGTCCCTAAACCATATAGTCCACAACAGAAAATAATGTCCCGTTTTTACAATATATTAGCATGCATTGAAATGTATAGCACCACCATATTCCACAGCGCTGTACAATGAGTAAACAGGACATCCGAGGTAGTGCACCATATAACAATTTAGATTTACAGAAACAAAAGGGCCCTGCTCAAAGGAGCTTACAATCTAGAAATATACTGTATGTATGATCACTGTATCTTTTCCGTTTTTAAGCTTGGAAAATGTATTTAATTTGGGATTCTAAAGTATTACAATCCTATTGTTGCCAAAGTTCTGCTTTAACAGCGGACGCCATCAAAAATTGTACTATGGTATTATATTGGAACTATTGACTTATCAGGGTTCATAGAGCCATACCGATGACCTCAGTGTGCATCACACTTTTACAATCTATAATTTAATAATGTGGTATCGGTGACAAATCCAGTGCATATAATGTACGCTGAACTTTACTGTCATCATGGACATGCATGAACAGCACAGATATCAGTATTAAATTGACCCTGCCTTGTGGGTTTTCACCAAATCAATGTCTCGGTTCACCCAGCAGCTATCAGAATCCTTGCTTTGCTCATAAAACCTCTCTTGGTTTATTGAGTAGAGCTCAAGCTAGACTCATGGTTCATTATTTGGATAGCCAACACGTTTATGGGAAATTGCCAAATTGACATTAAAAGCGGCAATTCAGGCTTCTGAAACATCTCAGAAACTGAAAGAATAGGAAATATTTGGTTGTGAACTAAACTCGAACATTGCAGGGTGGTTAAAGTAGTGAATTACTGTAAGACATGGCAGACGCTGTATAATTGTGTATAAGATACACGCACATATTGCTAATATAAGCAATATTTGCAGTAAACAATTACTTTCAAGAATATTTTTTTTAACTGAAAACCTGGAACCCCACTCCCACCATTCTAGAATAACTGAGGATGTTTTATGTTCTTCTTCCTTAGTATTGAATGTAAGTGAATAATGTTCTTCTTCCTTAGTATTGAATGTAAGTGAATAGTGTTCTTCTTCCTTTTAGTATTGAATGTAAGTGAATAGTGTTGTTATCAAATGCAAACAGCATAAAAAAATACATCAAGCATTAAAACTACACCATTTACTATGCATTTAACATAGTACATGTTAGCAATTTAGTAAATTAGGTAACATAATAGACAACATCAAGTTCAACTCCACCATTGATCCAGAAGAAGGCAAAAAAAACCACCCACTTTTAAGCGATTTCAAATTGTGCCTCCAAAGAGGAAAAGAAAAGGCTCTTGGCTCCAGAATGACCTCGGATTTCTCACTATAACTATAACTAATCCTGTCCTTATAACCCATTATATCCCATTTTTAAAGCCACCCATTAAATTTGATTTACAACGTCTGTGGTTAGTGAATTTCACATCTTTACTGCCCTTACTGTAAAGAACCATTTTCGTGGGTTTAGGTGTAAATTCCTTTCTTCTAGTCCTCTTGACCTGTTGTTCTTTGTTACGGTCCTATAAATGAACATTTCATCAGAGAGCGGTTTGTATGGTCCCTGTATGTATTTGTACGATCTTATCAAATCTCTTTTTAAGAACAGGTGCCCAGACTTGGACTGCACTTTATACATAAATGTATTGCTAGGTAGCTGATTGGATAAATGTTGCGGTCGAACATATACACCTTACTTATGAATATATTTAAATGACTCTATTATTAGTGGTTTCTTTGTCATAATGCAAAGAAAGGATACTGTTCATTTTTCAAAATATTGTTGATAGGAAATTTATTAGATCAGGGGATTAGGATATATTAAAATATGGAGGCATGGATATATACATATTTTGTACTTGTAAGAGTACATGAACACTTGATTGGATACAGGGCCGGCCCAAGACATAATGCCGCCTGGGGCGAAGTTTAAAATGCCGCCCCCCATTATCTACCCTTCCTCTGCCGCCCCCCCATTATCTACCCTTCCTCTCCCTCCCTGTTATCTACCCTTACTCTCCCTCCCTATTATCTACCCTAACCCCCCCTTTGTACTTACCTTTCAGCAGTCCTGCGGCGAGTCTCCCTGCTCGGTGCCGGCTTATAATGCTGAGGACCGGAAATTACGTTATCTTCCGGCGCTCAGCATTACAAGCCGGCCACGAGACGAGGAGAGAGAGGGGCACAGAGCGGGTACTAACAACTTGGTAAGCGAAAACCACTCGGTGCCCTCTCTCTCTTCCGCTTAAAAAAAAAAGGGCTTGGGGCGGCAAAGTGTCGCCCTTTTAAAAGTGCCGCCTGGCGCAATTGCCCCACTCTGCTCCATGGTAGGGCCAGCCCTGATTGGATAGAAGAATATAACAAAATGTTTAAAATCCAAAAAATGTAGTTAGAGGAAGGATTTAGATGGAAGATGAAGAGGATAACAAATATGATGTCATCCAAAATTTGTAATGGCCAAAAAAGGACATTTTTGTTTTAGGGGGTGTGGTTAGAGGCGCGGCTGTGGTTTTATGTATACTATTAATAGAACGTTAAGTACATTATATCAGCAAGGCGTTTAATGGAGGTAGTTGAATTTCCCGAGTGCTGTAAATTAAAACACTAATGGGATAGTGGAGGATTTAGCATTTCTAAGGTAATTTAATGATCTAGTGTGGAATAGTGAAGGTGGAACAAAGTTATTTAGCTCAAGTAATTGAAATATATTCAGCCATATATTTAGCCATATAAGTATTATTATAAAGTATATTTAATCAATTATCTAGCAATAAACTTTTCCTCTGATAAACATCAGAAGATGAATGATGTATTTTAGTCACAAAATGTAACACATCTCCTGCTGTTTCTATACACATTATTGGGGGTTTCTAGGGCTGTAGAACCCTGTGATACCCTCATATTCCGCAAACATTCTGGGCTCCTAAAAAAAGGGGTGGAAAAAAGAGGCCGAGGGATTTTGGGCCCTAAAGAAGAAGACGTTGGAGGTTTCAAATAATTATAAACAGGAAGAAAATATGAATGAGAGAGGAATAACTGTGGATAAAATAAGGTGATGTGTAGAAACGAGAGAAAAGGAGGAAAATAAGGACATAAGTAGCTATACATATCATTTTTTTTTATATTTTTTTTTCATAAAGATTAATTGAATTTTGAAACAAATGTTTTCTTTTTTTTACTAATGGCATTCAGCACATTCATAGTTTCTAGTTTCATGTCATGTTCTATATATTAGTGCCTGTAAATCCTAAGAAGGTCTCTGTCCAACCAAGTTTCATATCCATGCCTATAAATATGGAAAGAGATGCAGAGAAGGAACAAAAGGACGGTGAGGGAGAAATATAATGGAGCTAGATCATTAGCTAGCTCAAACTGCAAAGCATGGCTCAATTATCCTGTAGTCTTCCCATTGTTATGTAACCACAATATAGATTGCCAACACTTTAGACGCAAGGGACAAAACTTTAAATTAAAAGAATGTTTATTAACTGTTTCTATTCTTTTGTTTTACACAAGACCTGTAGTTCTGCATGTTACTGAACCAACTGAACCATACCCAGTTACGTTACTGGATCATCTAGGTCAAGTGCTTGATGGCTTTCATTTTGGAGTACCTGTGTGGTATTTGGTTGTCTAGGCAGAAATGTAAACACACGTATTGTGTTCCTCTGGGTAAACCTACTCCTTTAGGGATCCAAGAAAGGCACAACTGCATCTTTTGTATGGGTTACCTTGGATTACACCAGAGTCCTGTTAATCGGAGGAACAGCCAGCAGATGAGAACCATTTGACCCATCTTGACTATCCATTTTTCTAGGTGTTGCAATGCCGCCATGCTTTTCTTGTCCTTGGAATTGTTTTATGTTCAGGACAGGTTTATATCACAATCCATCATTTCCCAATCTGTGCACTCCATGGGCACTGCTCCTTGTAGCAAGCTGTTGTTCCAGTGTTGCATTATCTTAAAACAGACCATTGCCCTTTAAGCCATGTTTAAATCGAATAGATTGTTGCCTAAATAAAATTATTACGCAACAATAAAAAAAATAGATATAATTTTAAAACAAATAAAGTCAACAGGGTTCTAAGAAAATTTGCATTATCCTTTAGGTCTGCGCAAAATGTCTTTAAAAAAATTCTAGTTCAAAAGTTGGATAACATGAGATTATTGATTTACAAATTAAAGATCTTTTTTTAAGCCATAAAAAACAACCAATGTTTTAGATGTTATCCAATATACACAAATCCTTTAGTCCGGGGAATTGAATCGGTCAATGAGCCCAATAGCATCTGTTACAACCATAAACACTGAGGATCCTATGCTGCCCTTTACACATTTAGAGGTGTATTAACCCTTTGTGTCAGTTTGTGCAACTAACTCCAAATTGCACGGCATTCTCTGATTTAAATTAATGTAAGTAATATTTATAAAATAATTTTTTTTACAGTATAGCTTTCTTTTTTTTTCACTTTTTTTCAAAACATAAACCATTACAAGTTATTTACGTAGGTTATTTTAATATTCTGGAGCAACCTTTTATTAGTCAATGAATGTCTCTGCTGATTGGTTAATTCCATAAATTGCTACTTTTACAACTTTGCACCATAAGTGACCATCAAGACCCTCTATTAATCCCTTTTTACTTAGTTTAATATAGCAAATATAGAAATAATTTAATATCAGTTTAATTGCTGGCATTTAATGCAAACTAGGACGATTTCATCACATTATAATCATTTTGTTAGCTAAAATATATATATTTTTTTCTATTAAAATTGTAAGCACTTTGAAGTTGATGCTGACAGATTATGTCTCTCATCTTGTTCTTGTCTAGGAATTTGCATGATCTGACATTTCTACAACACTTACAAATACTTCTGCCTTTTAATTTAATGCTGACATAATCTAGAAATCTTTCATGATTTATGCATGAAATACATATTATATTACTTTCGGCACAAATGTCCGGGGAAAAAAAAGTCTAGAAATTTTACAGAACTCAGAGAATAATTGTAAGTAAAATAATAATAAGCAATGCGAATAATAATAACAATAATAGTGTTATTATTTTATTATTATTTTTATTATTATTTCATGATTGTATGTCACAAGCCCATATTGTGAATTTGTTATTACGAGGGCCGTTCGAAAAGTTTTCCGCAGTTTTATATTTTCGTATATAGTGATTGGTCGTCTTAGCGTGTCATGTGACTAGTTCTGTCTGGCCAGCCGGCTGCCCTTGCAGTTTAGTATAAGAGTTTTCACCCAGGGGTGGAGATGGCAGCGAAACGTATAAATTGCACCAAAGAGGAGCAGCGTTCCGTCATACGCTTTTTGTGGGCAGAAGGTGTGCCGGGAGCACAAATTCCTCTTCGCATGTGTGCTCAGTATGGGGATAAAGTTCTCTCTCGTAGAGTCATCTATGAGTGGATTGAAAAGTTCAAAAATGGCCTTACTGGCGTGACGGATGCAGAGCGCTCCGGGCACCCAGCTTCGGCAACGACCAAGAGGAATGAAGAAAGAACCCTGGAACTGATTTGTGAAAACAGAAGAGTAACAGTTGGAGAGGCTGCAGGAAAACTGAGTGTGAGTGTTGGATCTGCCCTGATTCATGATAGCCTTCAGTTCAGTAAAGTGTGTGCCAGTTGGGTGCCCAAGCACCTGACAGAGGAGCAGAAGCGCATAGACATTTGTTCCCGACACATGGCCCGTTATCGTGATGAAGGTGATGATTTTCTGCAGAAGATGGTCACTGGTTATGGGTTCACCATTAGGAGCCCGAATTGCATCGCAAAGGAAGGTGACGATGTAGAAAAGTGATGTCATGTGTTTTGAAATAGTGGGGAAACCTTCCGAGCGTCCCTCGTATATTTTATGAAAAAAAATCCTTCTAGTTAGAGACTCGTCCAGGGTTATAAAAGACTCGTCCAGGGTTATAAAAGACTCATCCAGGGTTATAAAAGACTTTGAAAGGCCTAGGTCTGTTTATTGAGAGCTAATTGGAGTTTATTGGAAGCCAATAAGTAAAAAATAAATAAAATAACATTTTAAAAAAATAAAGTTATCGCGCCTCTGAGCACTCGCTAAACACTTTTTATAGGATGTTTGGACAGCTTTACTGTAATCCTAAAATATATAACTGAGGTGACAGGACCTACCCCACGTACCAAGACGTGTATTAAAAACATTTGTTTCAGTAAAGTTTTGGTTTGCAGTGAGTTTAGTTCACTGTAGAAAGAATCTCAAAGCCTATATCCAGTCTATTTTGAATATACGAAGCATATGGTTGTATCTTATATTAATAATGAGACTTAACGGTGTGAGTAAAAGTTTCTTCTCTGGTATCAAAAAAACTTGAGCTGTCATGGTTATCAAATTATGATGATTAATGTCCATCGTAAATTGTACTTAAGAGTATGTTCCAGGTCTGGACTGGCCATTTGGCCCAGTGCGTCCAGTGGGCTTACGTACCTTTACTGCCATTCGCGTGGAAGATATGATGCCTTTATGTGCCTTGGATGCACAAAGCCACTAGCTTAGGCAGTCTAATAGTGTAGCACGTAGGTATGAGATCCCGCGGCCATATGTACGTCATTTATTGGCTTCACTCCTTACTATCTATCAATTATCAATGCAGACCAAACAATATGTTACACATATCAATCAGTACAAAGCAAGATGGTGGCTTCCTCCCTTAGTGTCCGCCAAATATATTTATACATTTAAATTTACAGATTAGAATGTGAATAGATATATATTAGAAGCCTGGTTTAGAGGTATTAATACTAATAATAATCTATAACAGCGATGGTGAACCTATGCAAAGCCCTCAGTTGTGGCAGGCATGCCTGGTTCCTGACTGACAGGGCTGGCGTTTGGGGTGTGTAGGAGGAGAGAGAGGGGCACCGAGCCGTTGTTCATGAAAACGTTTTAAGCAACCGCTCAGCGCTTTCCATGATCATTGAGAAGGCTAATAATGCATTTCTGTCCCTTCAGACTGTGTGAGTATAGGCATGGAGTGAGATGTAAGTTAATGGATGCAAATGTATGGATATTGACCATGAAAGTCAGACATAAGAGATCGGACCCTAAGTCCGTACATCACTATCTTGGCTTAGGGCCCAATGAACTGAAAACAGAGTTCTTGGCACCGCCAGAGAGATATTTTACTCAGATACTGACATAGGCTTGGCCCAGGACAGTGCACCCTAAATATTATGTCCGTAGACACCAGCAGTGGCGTATGATGTCATATCTGATTACTGTGTCTCAGAAGAACGCGCCAAGCTGTGTTAGCTAGGCACAGACCTCCATAGTGTATATATCTGATCTCTCCAACCAGCATATTAGACATCAGCAAAGCCTGATCAACCAACAATCTGCTTCCCAGTTTTGTGGCAGAGGAACTCTTGCCCCTACACTTGCCCCCCAGTATACACTTCTGTAATAAATAATTTCATGCGTTCTGGTGCACACCTTGCTCATTAGTTTTATGCTTGCGCGTTTATATATTGGAAATTCCTAAACATTAAAATTCTCCTAAAACACAACATTTGGATCATACCAAGTAAAAAAATGCAAGTAACTGAAATATCCCCAAATCTGCCTGCATATTAGATACACCGTTGCAGAAGTCTGCTTTGTTTACTGCCTAATATTTTATGACTAAGTGTCGTAAATATTCTGCATCATAGACAAAGTTTTGCCTTGTTTGCATCTAACGAATTGCTGATCATAAATATTCATCCCGTCAGCAAATTTTCTACAGGAACAGGAGATTAGCGTCTGCCATCATTTTTAAACTTAGCTCTCCCAAAGTTTTTGCCCTTTACTGATAATTACAAGACTTAGTATCAAGGCTTGTTTCATGTATAAAAAATGAGAGCGGTGATGATATGCGCAGAGAGCCATTTATCTTCACTGAATATTCAGTTCATAAAAACACAGAATCTGGTGGCAGATCGGCCCTGTCTAGTAAAGACTCAGACCTTAATCAGTCGTTGGTCTCATCTTAGATTCCGGAGCCATATGCCTATGCATTTTTAAATTCCCTCATAGTATTAATTTCTACCACGTCTGCTGGGAGGCTGTTCCATTTATCTACCAGCCTCTTGGTAAAGGAAAAATTCCCTACATTACAGCCAAGCCTCTGCCCCTTTAGATTATGACCTCTACTGAAGTGCTACTAAAAATGATCTCATCTTTGGAGAAGAGAGAGGGCAGGAGTGTACTTAGAGTTATAGCACCCATATGCAGCAACCCCCCCCCACACACACACACACACTAATAAATTAATGCTGGCACAAATATTTATTTGACACATTTGTAAACTGTATATCAACTGGAAAAAAAAGAAATCTGAAATAACATTTACTGAACAGATATGGTACAGCATAACTCCTATCACTGTATACTGAGTCAGACATTGATGGTGGTACAGCGTAACTCCCATCACTATACAGACATTGACGTGGGAGGCCTCTGCCCCTAAAACAGCCTGTCTGTGCCACATCTGCCTCTGAAACAGCCTGTCTGTGCCACCTCTACCCCTGAAACAGCCTGCCTTTGCCACCTCTGCCCCTTTAGCAGCCTGCCTGTGTCATCTCTGCCCCCCCCCCTTAACAGTCTGCCTCTCCCATTTCTGCCCCTAAACACTACATTCATTCATTCATTTACCCATTCACTCTTCCGCTCCCCTTACCTTTATTGCAGATTTCACTGGTCTGGGGGACGGAGGAGCAGCACTGGGGCCGCACAGACATCTATGCCCAATGGCCACTTAACTCAGGCCTGCAGCTTACCACTGTGGCGCCCGCACACTGTGTGAGCAAACTATCTTTCCCGCCCAGGGGAAGCAGGAGCCTGGGTGGTAAGCTGCGGGTTTGCATTAGGCAGCTGCCAGGCTACATAGACATCTGCTCGGCCAACCCCCAGATGAGTGGCACCTGCAGCGGGCCCAACCCCATCTCAGGTATACTACTGAGAGAGGGGATGTAATAGAAACATTTAAATACATAACTGGATTTAACAAAGTACAGGAGGGAAGCTTATTTCAAACGAGGAGAAATGAACAAGAGGCCATAATCAGCTAAGTAATGTAAGGAAGTTTTACTTCACTAAAACGATGGTAGATAAGTGGAACAGCCTCCCAGTGGAAGTGGTAGAGGTTAATACAGTAATGGAATTTAAACATACATGGGATGAACATAGGGCAGACTAATGAGGCTGAGCAGTTTTTGCATTTGGGGGTCTGACATACCAGTCCTAAAGTGCTAGATATACATTTAATAACATCAGGGACTTTTCCTAATCACAAATCTCTACTAAAATGGGAAAAGTACAGGCAAAATACGGCATCCGCAGAACAATAAAACTATATGTATCAATCCCTTACTAAGAGTATCATCGCCTGTACCCCAGGAATGGTATGATCCAAGATGACCTCATGTGAACTGATACATAGATGGATAGATAAATAGAGATAGATAGATAGATAGATAGATAGATAGATAGATAGATAAATAGATGTATAGATAGATAAATAGATGTATAGATAGATAGATAGATAGATAGATAGATAGATAGATAGATAGATAGATAGATAGATAGATAGATAGATAGATGAAGAGAGAGGGAGATAGATAGATAGATAGATAGATAGATAGATAGATATAGATTAATAGATGTATAGATAGATAAATAGATGTATAGATAGATAGATAGATAGATAGATAGATAGATAGATAGATAGATGAAGAGAGAGGGAGATAGATAGATAGATAGATAGATAGATAGATAGAGATAAATAGATGTATAGATGTATAGATGTATAGATAGATAGATAGATAGATAGATAGATAGATAGATAGATAGATAGATAAATGAAGAGAGAGGTAGATAGATAGATTGATTAATTGATTGATAGATTGATTAGATAGATAGACAGACAGACAGACAGACAGACAGACAGATTGTATGAGGAGATCCCGTTGTGTGTTTCCCGGAGGACTCCCTGACAGAGGAAACTCCATGTTGCCGCAGCCCGGACTCTCCTAATGCATATGGATATCAGGCTCAGCTATTAAGTCATAGCCGGGGAGGAATTCCTCGGATCCCCAGCTCCCTCTGCGTGTTTTTTTCCCCTGGTGGAATCGTCCCCGTGGAGCTGTGACATTATTCTGGGAGAGCGTGGAAGGGCTGGCAGCTCCCTGCTTGCGATGAGTGGGCATTTCAGCTCAGACGTATCACTAACGCAAACAGCTGCCATTCCCCCTCCGCAGCTCCAGCCTCCATTTTCTTTGTAAATCTCCTTTCCTCTGTCTCTCCCTCCCATTCTATGTGGATCATCTTTCTTTCCTCCATTTATTCTTTTTTTTTTTTATTGGGGGGTTTATCTGCAATTCCATTGCCTCCTAATTCTTATGTTGCTTTGAACTGATTGTCCCCCCCTCCCAGGGATGAGAATTTGCAAGATGGTCAGGGTAGCGAGTGTCCTGGGGCTGGTGATGCTGAGTGTTGCTCTCTTAATATTATCCCTCATCAGTTATGTCTCCTTGAAGAAAGAGAATATTTTTACTACCCCAAAATATGCCAGCCCTGGGGGGCCGAGAATGTACATGTTCCACGCAGGATTCCGGTGAGTAAACACAATGTTGTGGGGTTATATTTGCTTCTATTTATAGATCATGATTTATGTTAATGCCCGGGGAGGGGAGGGTTAATTTCCGGCAGTGATACATTGTAGCAACTCATGCTTATGTTTTATTCTTTGCATGGGGGGGATTTCATTCTATTGCTGAGCTCACATTGTACATGATGCTAGCTGCTTATTTATATATTCTGTGGACATCTCTTTTGCGCAGGCGCGGTGGACCCCCCAAGGGGTTGCATGACGTCACTCAGAGGATTTGGGGGGATCACATTCTGATGAGTGAGGTCATGGTTTTTAATAATTGGCTGTGAAAGCCATACACATGCCTGCTGCCTTTTAAATGCAATCTCTCTCCCCATCCCCCTATACTTTCTGGAGACAATTAACCTGATTTACCCCTTCTGTTTGGAGAGGAATATTGTTAGATTTGAGCTTTTAAACAAATCCATGTGTGGCAATCAATGAGTTAATGCCTACTATTCTTAAATGGGAAGTTACTGTGACATTTAACCTTTCCTGGGCCAAATAGATGAAGGAGGGGTTGTTCTTTCTCAGTTTTAAGGTGTTAACCATAGTTAGCTAATGTAAAGTGCACTGCAAAATAACAGATATATTACTAATAACACATGTTCTTGGAGCTGCACAGTTTACAGTATAATAAAGGGGATGTAGAATAAATAAATAATACTGTAGTCATACAGACATTATGGATGGGATACAGTATACATTAAGCAATCTGTCCCTTAGAGCTTACAGTCTAATGACAGACAGGGATATATATATATATATTTAAAACTGCATAATAAAATGCATGTGTTGTGTGTGTGTGTGTGCGTGTGCGTGGCCGGGTGCATGTGTGTGTGTTGTGTGTGGATTTGTTATGATCTCCAAGGCTGTGATTGTAATTAATTACAAGCAGTTATTTTAATCAACCCAAGTATGAAATTGCTTTGGCAGGAAAAAGGCCAGAGCTGTCCGAAGTGCTGACATGTGCTGCTGTCATGGCTAAACATGCACATCAGGCACAGGACCCAACAGCTAAGATCAAGTGAATACCTACGGCGAGGGGGGAAGCTTCGTCCTCTAGACTTAAGGCTGAAATTGTCTAAAGGTGTTTAGTCTGGGTGTGAGTCCAAACACACTAGCACGTCACGCACCTCCGGACCTTTCAGACAATTTTATTTTTAGCTATTACTAGTCCCAGCCCTTTTAGCCTAAGTCTCAGTATAGGAATGTTTATAACATGTAGCCAAAGAAGGCTGGGGTCTCAATTGGCACACATTTTTTCAATTTGCACTTTTTTTTTGCATTTTTTTTTAATCACCACAAATGCCCACAGTGGAACCAGACCCCCTGAAGAGTCTTTTTTATTTTTATTTTTTGGTGAGGGACATGTGGTAGCCTGGTGGGGATTGACCAAGAAGATCTGACCATTCCTGCAGGCTTTTTGGTTGGGGAGCATATCTTGTAGGGGAGTCCAACCCCAACGATAAAGACTAGGGATCTGGTGGCTGCCGTGGCCCCTACGGACATCAGCAGTTCATTGTTCATTGTGGCATTATTGAAAGTAACTGCTTAACTCTTACCCCGGAAACCTATCCAAGGTATTTCCTTGAAGAGTGTATATGCCTTGATTTGTTAGTTTTTTTGTTTTTTGTTTCAATTATGTGAAATCAGGGATGTAAACAAACAGCACACACTAGTATATATTTACATTATGATACACTGGTCATACTGCTTTTAAAAAAGGGATAGGTTATCCATCCTAGAACATATTTTGTGGCGTTACCATGTGTTTCTTTATAAATTGGTAAATTGGTAGTGTTTATGTTGTCTTTTAGTGAATATCCCATTGGCATCTGTAATTACTGCGCAGTCATTACAAACAACCCATCACAGCAATTTAAGAAAACACCCTCTTTTAAATGAAGGAACGTTTAGGAAGTTATCTTGCAGCTGAAACGCTGGTTACATAGAATGTAACCAATAATGGTGACAGAATTCAAACTAAACATATGTTAGGATTTCTACGGAATTAAACCAGTGATTATGATCTCCGTAACGGATCTTGTCATAATAGTCATATAAAAAACATTCATCATAACTCTCCTGTGTTTACATTTTCTGAAGGACACCTTGGATCATACCAATAGATACCCTCTGCCAGTTCAATGCATTGGACTATGATTAATGACGGACTGATGACCAAGCTTATTTTAGACTCCTTGGTCAAAGGTGATACCTTTTATTGGCCAACAAAGAGGCATAGACTCATTTAAGGTTTTGGACCTCGGAGACATCTTCTTTAAGTGGATTCTATCTCAAGAAGAGATTTCTGAAGCCCTGAAAGCATATGTGACTACACCATATGTTGTCCCAGCAAAATGTATCACTTTTTTCTGGAAACTCCATGTTCTCAACATTGGGTACATTCATTTTTGTGGTCTATTTTATGGCGTTTTCTACAAGTAACAGAGTAGGTCCCTGGTGCAGAAACTCACTAATGGGATGTCACTAAATCACACACAGTTTGTATCACCACAGAGAATGCAGGAAACATCTATACAACTCTGAATGACTGCAAAACATGAGATGACCCACCACCTTTCTGTTTAGAAAACTTAACAACCATTAAAAACTGGCCCACACTAAGGCCTATAGCACCTTGCATCATAGGTAACTGTGCAAAATCTAATGTATTTTTATTATCTCATGTGTGGTGTGCGTCCCCCACCCCCCAAAAAAAAGCCTTTATGCTAGACAAATCCCAGGAGAGTCAACCAGAGAGTCAACCCAGAATATCATGTAGGCCATTAAGCGTTATCGATAAGCTGATAAGCATTAGAGATTCACTCCAGCCCCTTTTTTATTGTAAAATGACTATTACAGTTCATTTTGTATAGACCCTGATGTGTTTTACTGCATGCAAACTGGTGCATGCATTCTTTAGTTACTGTATGAAAATCTTATGTAACTCCTCCCCGACTGCCTATACTGAAAGAGGAAAGCATTCGTATGTACACTTCTTGCACATGCTCAGTAGCAATCCAATTACAATCAACAGGAGTAGAGTCTGCCAATTACAAATATGCTACCTGAACACTGATTTGCTACCATACATGTGATTGGCTGTTACTTCTCCCACTGACTTTAAAACATGGCCGGACTGGCTTAGGATCCTAAATCAATTACTTTCCTACAAACTGCCAAAATATCTATGGTTACCAGCCAACAATTGGGAATTCTGCCAACCCATATATTGATGTATTTATACATTTTGCAAAAGAATGCTTCTTCTCATTTTCCAATGAAAGCCGATCACGTAAAATCAGTTAAAGGTGCTGTTTTACTAATTCTTTCCTCTGACGATTTAATCACGGGAAGAAACACACGCAAGCTTTTAAGAAGCCATTTTGGATTCCATGGCAACTACCTATCACTGTAGAGTGATAAATCCCACCGATGTTCTTCCCACCACGGCCCTCATGTTTACAATGGGTCCAGTATCCCCAATTCCCAGGAAAGTTTACAAGGGCCCAGTTCTATGTGGCAGGCCATGAGGGCTAATGACATGCCTCCCAACTGAATAACTCAAACTGGTAGCGATGCGTCTGGGACACTGGAGAATGAAATTGAGGCCTGTGGGATTACGGTTTCGAATCCGGCTGTCAGGTAGAGCTCAGCGGGATAGAGTGGCAAAATCGGGACTGTTGCGTGCAAAAGCTTTGGAAGGCATGTAGGTCCCATACATGGCTGCTGGCTGTACCCCTACCTGATGACAGCCCCTAATGGACTTAAAAATTGTTTAAGATTTAAAAGAAAAAAGTGTTTTCTGGCTATTACACGAAGAGCAGTTTTTTATTGTAGAAAACCCTTCTTCTTTGCTATTGTCAAATTGTGTAAACCTCAAGGAATATGATACATTGGGGTACATATGAAAAGTGATTCGTGCACATCACGACAGAGTAGCGAAACAAATGCCTCTCACTCACACTGCAGAACTTCAGTAAGGTAAGTGAATAAGAAAAAGTGGGGGGTAGATAGTGAGAAAGGGTAGAGAGAGATAGATAGTGAGAAAGGAGGGAACGGTAGTAAGAATTTTGAAATAAGTAAATAAATAATAAATAAATAGAAACATATATGGGAGAGATAATGAGAAGGAGTAAAAAGGTGGTAGTTCCGATGTGTGCAAACGGGGTGCTGGGCAAGTCATTTGAGTGCAACCTGGGTGCTGGGCAAGTCCTCTGGGTGCCATCTGGGTGCTGGGCAAGTCATTTGGATGTAACTTGGGTGCTGAGCAAGTCGTGTGGATGCAATCTGGGTGCTAGGGCTGGCCCTTGGGGTGTGCGACCTGTGATCTATGCCTGCAATGTGGGTCAATGAATACTAATGTACATTTTCCTCTTGATCGCACTTTGGTAGTTTTCTGTTTGTTTTTTATTCTAACTTTGTTAGCACCATAAAATGTAATTTGCTGATCTGTGATGAATTAATGTTCATATTCTTAATTGTGCATTGTAATGGGTCAACCTTTTATATATTCTTCTAGGTGGTCATTTTTATATTTAAACTGGCCCTTCATAATGTATAATTATAACACATGTTTTACCTACAACTACTTGATGTAAAAACTAGGCCCAGAACATATAATTAAGTATATAGTGATGGGAGTTAGGGTGTATCAATGTCAGTGTCTGGCACAGCATATAGTGATATGACATATACTGTACCACCGTCTGTATCTGTCTTGCTATAATGAAAATAGATACACTGTACCACCCTCAGTGTCTGGATCACTATATAATGATAGGCGTTATACTGTTGTAATTGTGGTGATGGAAGTGGTGATATACCACTGTCAGGCTCAGTACATATATTAATGGGAGTTATACTGTCAAAAATTATTTTTTTTAACTCTCTGCAGTGACAATACCAATAATTTCTTAGTAGGAGGCACAATTTTCTGTTCTTGCTTCAGGTGCAAAAAGAGATAGCTTTACCCCTCTTGCTCAGTGGCTTCTATAAAGTCAGAGTGCCAGATATCACTGACTCATTTAGCCAGATGTCACTGACACATTTAGTGTAGTGCTGTTGGGGGGCAAAGATATCACTGATGAACTGTTTGGGGCAAAGCTGGCAATGTTGTAAGTAAGTGACATGTTACATGATGAAGTCGGAGGGCCATAGAAAGTGGGTGGGGTTAGAGGAGTTATGTTTGTCAAAGGGAGGCGTTAGCAATATTGCCATACCCACCTGGGGGGCACCAAAAACATTTTTGCACCCAGGCATCAGTGACCATAGGCTTGACCCTGTCTATGTTCTTTTGGTGGAAGATATTCCTGGATTTTCTATATATATAGTTGTCATTGATTTATTTATATAGTGGATTGGTTTATTTATACAGAAGCACTGTATGGACACATATCAATGTAGGGATTGCTATCCCTGACACTTAAAGAATTCAAAATGTTCTCAAATGTTGCTCAATTTCAATGGCTCTGAAAAAAAAAATACTTTCCTTTCTGTAATTCATTTATAATATAAAATGTTGCACATGTTCTGCCATCGATTTCCACAATGATCCACCTCACTGATTTCAGCTTTGGTTTAGACCTTAGTCTCGGAGGGCCAGTTTGATTGACAGAATTAATACTTTTCAAATAATGCACCAAAACTTTAATAATAATAGGTCTTCTTTATTCAGCCATGTCATACATAGTTTTATTTAATATACGTTACAGTGAAAGTGCAGAATTCTGTAATTCATCACAAGCTATGGAACGCAAATATCCTGACTTACAAAGCATTGGGTATAGTATGAATAAATAAACAAAAAAAATTTAATAATGCTATATATAAGCTTTTATATAACATAAAATGAAGACATTTTAAGGTCTATCTAAAGTAATTGTTTGTAGTAATATTCACAGTTTAAATTTGTATAGAATGCCTAGTTGTTGGCCATTTTTAGCAGGGCCAAAAAAATATTTAATAATTATTAAAAAGTGGTAAAGGGCACTAAAAAAATAAATGATAAAAAATAAGAATGAAAAGGTAAAGCAGGAATGCAAGATCAAGAATTACCATACCTACAACGTAAGACAAAAAAGAAATAATGTACAAAGCTAATTATCTAAAAAAAAACACCATCTGGGAATTTTGAAAGTGTCATAAAATCCAATGTTTTTACCAAGTAGTTCATTGTATTTAGAAAAAAAACAATGACATCAGGGAAGCTCAGCTCGTGTCCCTTAATGCACATCAACATAGTGTGTGTATCATGCCATACAACATTTTGCCAAATAGAACTTCTTCAATATATATCCAATGGGTTTAAAAAGGTTAATCCATAAAAAAAACCCAGTCATTAATATTAGACTTGTGCATTCGGATTCCTATGAATTTTCATTTTACCAAAATTTGTTAATTCGTACCAATATTCAAAAACCAGGAGGGTCCTCCAACAAATGAAAATGAGTGTGAAAGATCTGCATTTTTGTTTTGAGTCTCATTTTCTGCACTCACTCCTTTATCACACCCTCTCACTCTCCGACGCTTTTTTGGGGGGGAGTTTGTAAAGTTTTATTGAAAGCGAAGCTGTAGCTTTAGAACTTCTGGAATTGTTTCTTGGTTCCTACAGCTCTGGCGATTTTCAGGACATTGAACCGGACCGTTTTATTGAGCGGACGGCACTCTCCGACAGTCACGATATCTCCCATCTGGACATCTCTGAAGCAGGGGGACAGAAGCACAGACATGTTCTTGTGGCGTTTCTCGAAGCGGTTGTACTTGCGGATGTAGTGCAGATAGTCTCTGCGGATGACAATGGTGCGCTGCATCTTCATCTTGGTGACCACACCTGACAGGATACGGCCCCTGATGGACACGTGGTCTGTGAACGGGCACTTCTTGTCGATGTAGGTGCCATCGATTGCCTCTCTGGGGGTCTTGAATCCCAGCCCGACGTTCCTGTAGTAACGGGGGAGCTTCTCTTTGCCTGTCTCTCCCAGAGGTTCGCCTCTTGTTCTGGAAGATCGTTGGCTGCTTCTGATAAGCCCTCTCGGCAGGGCCGGCCGAAGACTTAACGCCGCCTGGGGCGAAGTTTAAAACGCCGCCCCCCCCCGCCGACGCCGGGGGGGGGGGGGGGGCGGCATTTTAAACTTCGCCGACGGCATAATCTACGACCCCCCCCGGTACTTACCTTTAAACAGTCCTGCGGCGAGTCTCCCTGCTCTGCCACGGTGCCGGCTTGTAATGCTGAGCGCCGGAAATTGACGTCACTTCCGGCGCTCTGCATTACAAGCCGGCACCGGGACCGAACAGGGAGACTCGCCGCAGAGGAGAGAGAGAGAGGGGCGCCGAGCGGGTAAGCTAAAACCACTCGGTGCCCCTCTCTCTCTCCTCCGCTTCAAAAAAAAAAAAGCGCTTGGGGCGGCAAAGTGCCGCCCCTTCTAAAGTGCCGCCTGGGGCAATTGCCCCAGTCTGCCCCATTATAGGGCCGGCCCTGCCTCTCGGTCTGGATGTCCGCCATCTTTACTTGCCGGCTGAAAAAGAGCCACTTTTTCTACTTCGTTGTCTTTTTCTTCCTGTTCTCCGCTTCTTCTTTCTTCTCCCCTCCCTGGCCTTCTGGAGCACTTCCGCATTAGGGAGGAGTGAGTTGGGACCAGCGACAACAAGTTTTGCTTCTGAATAAAAAAATGTCCTTCGAATTTCATCCGACCCAAAAGAGCAGTAAATTCAATTTGTTGCCCAAAAACAAATGGACCAAAAAACAAAATAAAAAATTTGTCCAAACTGGTTTTAGTCCATGTGCACAAACTGCACAAAAAATATCACTCAAAGATGGAAGTATCTAAAACTATTCGCAATGTAATAAATCGCATCAAACAACATAAAATCTTACCTAAATGCGACCACATAATAATACATATTATTAAAAAAATTGTAATAAAAAATATAGATAAAACCATTTAACACCAAACATATATATATAAGATAGCCCCCTGATGTTTGAAATAAAAATAATAATAATAAATTGTAATAGATATTCCCTAAATATTACAAACCCTTTTGATACCAAAAAACGATAACACATATGAGAAAAGGTGTAAATAATATTTTATGAAAAATAAATAATACACTTAAACCACAATGGAATAAAGTGCTACAGATACACACTGTTGATCCCGTGTCATGGTTGTTTTTTTAATATGGCAAAGATTTTCGTGCTACTTTAATTTAGGTATCATGAAAGCCTTCACATCGAATGTCTGTAAACAAAGACCAAGGTGTTATTCTGAAAAAAAGGTGACGCGTTAGTGTTTAGTATACATTAGAATAAATTTCCTAGAAACCTTCACACTCACAGCTTTTAGTTTAACTAAATTCCTTCATTAAAACTACATATAGCTCCCGCATTTTGTTTCAGTAGAATTGTTTTGGAGGTTGGAGATGGAACCTTGAAATCCTATGGGGATTCTCCTTCACCCATAAAACCCAGTGTTGAATATGCTAATGTAGAAAACTTAAATTCATCTTATTTTGTCCCACTAAACACTACACAGAGCTGATATTTTATGGCAATGCTAATAAAGTCCCATCCTCCCTAGACTTTCATTAGTCAGAGAGTCTGGATGGATGGTTGAGACTGAGCCGTTCTATTGTACATAGAACAAGGCAGTATGATAAGGAGTCAGGGGGCTTGGCTAGTAGACAAATACCGTATTTGCTCGATTATAAGACGACCCTGATTATAAGACGACCCCCCAAAATCTGAATATTAATTTATGAAAAAAAGAAAAAGCCTGATAAGACGATCCTATAGGAAAAATATTTTACCAGTAAATGTTAATTCATGTAAATTATGTGAGCAATTGTTTAATAAAAGCTATGATTGAGAAAAATATTTTGTTTTTATTTCTTTTTTTTTCAACCTGCCCCCCCAGTTATGCACATCTGCTCCCAGGCTTGCCACTCTGCCCCAGAAATGCCATATATACCTATATGCCACTGTGCCCCATGATATGCCTTTTAACCCTCTAAATGGCACTGTGTCCCATGATATGCCTTTTGACCCCCTATGTGCCACTCTGCCTCCAGAATTGCCTTATGCTCCCCATTTAACACTCCCTCCCCCTCCACTCTGGCATTTAGGGGGTTAAAAGGCATATTATGGGGCAGAGTGGCATATAGGGAGGTATAAGGCATTTCAGGAGGCTCCCCATTTAACACTCCCTCCCCCTCCCTCCTCCAAACTTACCGGAGCTTCTGAGTCCCCGGTGCTTAGTTCGGGCAGCGTGTAGAGCTTTACGCGATTCGCGTAGAGCTCTTCGCGCTGCCCGGACTAAGCACCAGGGACTCAGAAGCACCAGTAAGTGGGGCGGGGGGGAGACAGGAGGATCCAGGTCCCCTGCATCGCTGCGGGGGATCTGGATCTTAGTCTCATAGTCAGACCTATTTGAGGTCTGATTATAAGACGCCCCCGATTATAAGACGAGGGGTATTTTTCAGAGCATTTGCTCTGGAAAAAACCTCGTCTTATAATCGAGCAAATACGGTAGTTCCGTTCGCTGAGAAACGGAGCGAGAACAAATGTCTTAAATGCAGCCTAGTCTGACAACTAGAAAAAATTTTTTAAGAAGGAAGCAGCAGAAAATGTATTTTTAATTTTAGACTAGTAATAAAATGGTTGGGTTTCTGATTCAACAACTTCATAGTTTGTACACAAGGATCACTTTTGTGCTATGCGTTTAACCATAATTTGACTGTTTTATAAAATGCAGATAGATAGATAGATTAGATAGGTTGCATATATATACCGTATTGGCTCGAATATAGGCCGCACTTTTTTCCTCCACTTTAAGTCTTTAAAGTGGGGGTGCGGCCTATTTTCGGGGTCTAGCGCCCGACGCCCAGGACATGCAGTGTTAGGATACAGATCCCCCGCAGCGCCGCAGCCGGTTGACCGTGCGCACGATGCGTTTTACCTCTGCCCCCCCGACTTACCAGAGGAGACTCCCGGGTGTCTTGCGGGGCCGGCGGGGGACATCTACGCAATCCGCGTATACAACTTCCGGTGCCGGCACATCAGCTGAGTGCCGGCACCGGAAGTTGTGTACGCGTATTGCGTAGATGTCCCCTGCCGGCCCCGCAAGACACCCGGGAGTCTCCTCTGGTAAGTCGGGGGGGGCAGAGTGGCAGCATATCTCGGGGGGGGGACAGTGGCAGCATATCTCGGGGGGGAGGACAGTGGCAGCATATCTTGGGGGGGAGGACAGTGGCAGCATATCTCGGGGGGGAGGACAGTGGCAGCATATCTCGGGGGGGAGGACAGTGGCAGCATATCTCGGGGGGGAGGACAGTGGCAGCATATCTTGGGGGGGGGAGACAGAGTGGCAGCCTATCTCGGGGGGGGAGACAGAGTGGCAGCATGTTTTTTTGGTGCTTTTTTAAAGAAAAAAACTTTTCCTTTAAAAAAGCACCAAACTTTTAGGGTGCGGCCTATATCTGAGCCAATACGGTATATATATATATATATATAAACATATATACTGAATATAATATAACAACATTTCTGCCAGTAACAGATATCATGCTTATGACAAATAAATTGATTACATACACGTTGATATCATTGTTTCATTTTTTTTAGATCTCAATTTGCCATGAAGTTCTTGGACCCTTCTTTTGTCCCGATTACAAACTCTCTCACGCAAGAATTGCAAGAAAAACCTGCCAAGTGGGTATTCAACAGAACAGCATTTGCACGGCAAAAGTAAGATTTATACACCTTTTTAATTTTACGTTATTCTGTTTGTGTGTCTATTAGAACTGAGGGTATGAATTAAAAGTTGATTTGGTTGGTTTATTGAAATGGATTCTAGTCTTCATGTAGTTATGACGAAGTAATGCCTAATTTATGATAAGATTCTATTTTATCTAATTGAATTGTTCCCCTTTTTGCAAAAAAATTGCTTCAAGGCGTTTTTTTTTTTTACTTCTTCTGGATCAACAGCCGGTTTGGCCTCGATGGACTTGTGTATTTTTGTAATCTCAAAAATGTTTTTGATCACATAAGTTTTGAAGTTTTTAAAGTTGGGGGAAAATGGACAAACTAGATGGGAAAAATGGTTCTCAACCACTATCAAATTATAATGTTACCTCTGTACTGAATACAGCGGTCATTTATTAAATGAAGGACCTGCGTATCATGATCATATTGGCCACGGCTTGTTTCTTCACCAGCATTTTTTTCCTATTTATTGATTGATTGATTGATTGATTGAGTTATGTGTACAGTATGTTACTATCCTGACTTAGTTCTACACTTACAATGATAATGTTGACATGAAGGCACCACCCAAATAATATAAAAAATAATACCTAAATTATTTTAAATTACAATACATACAACAGATTTTGACAATAGAACCATTTAGACCAGGCATGTCCAAACTTTTTTCGAAGAGTGCCAGATTTGATGAAGTGAACATGTGCGAGGGCCGACCATTTTGCCTGACATTCTTTGAACCATTAAAATTAAATGCAAATTTAATTGGGCAACTTATCTGTGGGGCCTCATCAGTCTGGAACGCGGGCGGCAATTGGCCCGCGGGCCGGACTTTGGACATGCCTGATTTAGACGTTCTAGTTTGCCTCTTTTTTTTTAATACCTACTGTAAAACCCCTTGGCCTTTGTCTATTCTTAAGAAAATTGCTTATTTTCCATTGCATGTTTAAATTCCCGATAAACTTTTCACCAGTATAGAAACATGGAATTTGCCGGCATATAAACAAAAACATTTAGCCCAACTAGTCTGCTCGATTTTCATAATGTAAAGCCTTAAACCTTCATCAGTCGTTGGTCTCATCATAGATTCAAGATCCATATTGCCTATCCCATGCATGTTTAAACCCCCTCATTGTATTAACCTCTACCACTTCTGCTGGGACTCTAGTTCGCTTATTTACCACCATCTTACTAAAGTAAAACATTAAGGCATTTCAATTTGTAGTTTCTTAAGTATGTTTGATATAGAAAGATCATTTTATATTAAATAAAGGGTATCCTTCTTAATATTCTTGCAGGAGAGAGATTCTTCAGAATGTTGATGTGATCAGAAACTTCTCTCTGACCAAGAACAGTGTAAGGACTGGACAGCTAATGCATTATGATTATTCCAGCCATAAGTATGTGTTTTCTATCAGCAATAACTTCAGATCGCTGCTTCCAGAGACATCCCCCATAGCGAATAAGCATTACAACATTTGTGCCGTGGTAGGAAACAGTGGAATACTTACGGAAAGTCAGTGTGGATCAGAAATAGACAAGTCGGATTTCGTGTTTCGTTGCAACTTTGCCCCGACCGAGGCTTTCCAAAAAGATGTTGGAAAGAAAACCAACCTAACCACTTTTAACCCGAGCATCCTCGAAAAGTATTACAACAATCTGTTAACCATACAAGATCGCAACAATTTTTTCTTGAATTTAAAAAAACTTGACGGTGCCATTTTGTGGATCCCGGCTTTTTTCTTCCACACGTCAGCGACAGTCACAAGAACGTTGGTCGACTTTTTTGTCGAACACAGGGAGCAGCTGAAAGTTCAGTTAGCTTGGCCTGGAAATATAATGCAACATGTCAACAGGTAATAATTTATATTTCATCTCTACATGCTATTGATTACATTACATTGCATGGCCAGATTTCAGGTTTGAGCACCCATCCTACCACAAAGATGCTTCATTAATGGTGTCAAGAGAGGGCTTTAAGTTTCAGCGGAGTCTTGTGGGTTAAAAATCCCACTGATCCACTACCATGGTAAGCAATACGGCCATGTAGGATTAGATAGGACTGCCCAAAATTGGTGTACTTTGATTTAGCAATATATGGTCATATAGAAAGATACATGGCTGATCGGAATGTAGGTATACAGTACATTTATTAACCCCTCAAGGACAATGGGCGGTCCCTAAACCCATTGAAAACAATGCATTTTGAACCCATGTACGGGTTTTGTCATTGATGGGTTAATAAAGACAAAACCAAGAAGATTTACTTTCAGTGAGTATGCTACAAGTGATGCCTTTTACGTAATACATTTTGCCTGGCTGCCTAAAGAATGATGTCCGTCAAGTAGCAGAATGCACGTTCCTTAAAGGCGGTCACTACTAAAGATTAACAGTAAGTTCTGGGGTAGTCTCCTTAAAAAATATCAAAGAAAAGGTTTACATAATGCATGGGACACCTGCAAATTTTAAGCCAGTTTGGAAAATAAGTGTAGTTTTCCTAATCCTAAACCACGTCACCTGTGTTTCTCTAGTCCTCCCAAATGTAGGTGGGAAGTGTTGTTTGTAGAAATTTTGCAATGGTGAACCTATAATGTTTTTTAAACAAAACCCCAATGTTTATCCTCATAAATGCAGTCCATGCTAAATATCTGATGTATTCTCCAAACCAACTATATTAAACTCTTCTGATACTGGTCCTAGCTACATTAATTCTTAACCCCTGTGTGATGTCATGTTCCTATTCATATATGAATATGCATTTACTGTTGGTTTATTGGGGGACCTCCATTTTTAATTCATTTCAATTTTTCTTCAGTGTGTTTTGTTGTTAAATTGCATGGCTGGGTTCATTTTGTCATTTTCAAATTTGCAAGTTTTAGACAAGGACATGCAAGTTATTCAAATGTACATGGCCTTGCCTGAAACTCAAAAGCACACATACTAGCAAATATGCAAGTTTTTCCTAACTTCAGTTCCACCTGATCAGATGGGTAAACCCTTAAACAGACACTTCAGCCATCATAGGCACTTCAACGCATATGATAGCTGCGAGGTCCAGTTAGATTTTAGTGCAGTCCACCTTGTAAATTTACGAAGGGCTGAGCAGCTGCACCCAAGCCCAAGATCACAATGCACAATGCCAAGTGTCGGCCGGAGTGGTGTAAAGCTAGACTGAGGATCAGTGAATCACGCGTAACTATCTGAAAGTCTGATTGACGAACCTGGATTTGGCAGACACAGGAGAATGCTACGGGAATGCATACTGCCTACTGTGAAGTCTGGTGGAGGGAGGGTAATGGTCAGGGGCTGTTTATCAGGGTTTTGGCCCCTTAGTGAAAGGTAATGTTAATGCTATAGAAGAGTAGAGGTAGAGCAAAGGGGGGCAACCCCATTTTTATCCCCATGGTTTTGGAATGAGATGTCCAACAGGCTCATATACTTGTGATGGACATACTTTGGTCACATAGCATGTCACGGCATACAGAACTGAGTGATTAAACCACTTGTGACACATTAATAATCTCAAATCATTTACCTCTTTAATAGTTATGCGTTGTCACTTTCTTACTCCAGTGATTAAATATGATTTGTCATTTCATCAAGATATTGAAGCCAAAGTTTTTATTACCAAGTCCCATCTATTATTTGCGGCAGCGCTCTTACTAACCAGTTTTAATTTTAGTGGCCAGCGTGTCTTGCATCTTTATGACCATGGCTGATGTAACCACTAATGGAGATTGGCAAATAATGGTTGACAATTGTTATGAAAAATAATATCAACCTCGTTAACGGTCTAGCGAGAATGAGAATAGGAAGAATCTCTTGACAATATAAATCTTATCGAAATGTCAATGCAAGGCACCAACATGGAGAAACACCACATTCAGGTTAAAAGGACAAAATATTAATGTTATTATTTCTGGACACATTGAAGTAATTTGTAATATTTCACAATAAACTCCTGTCCAGAATAACTGCCATAATCTGATTTTTTTAGAGGCTAAATCAGATAAAGCGAGATGGCCATAGTATCCTTTATTACAGTATTTTGTTGTACTGTATATCGTTTAAACCTATATAAATACGATTTGAGTGTATTTTTTACTTATTATATTTTGCAATGCAGAAATAAAGGTTTTGATACTGAATGTAAAATGGCTTAAAGTATATTATAATACCTCTCAAGTGTCCCTCTCTAGTCTGGGTGATGAAATTGATGAAAAGTTTAATATTTTATTTTGTTATTAATTAATATCTTTTTTTGGTACATTATTTTATTTTTTAAAAAATTTAAGGGAGAAATAACAAATTATACGACAATAATGGAATAACTTCCAATGCATACTTTTTTCCTTGAAACCTATGGTTGGCTTTATAAGCAGTATAATTAACATTATGTATTAAATTATGTAATAATTTATGTATAATTAAGAAAATATATATGAACATAGTTTACATTTTCATTTTGAGCCATAAACCAAAAAAAAGCAGGAGTTGCCATAATCATATCAAAAAAACTTAACATTTTAACTTATTTATAAAGAAAATGATGATGAGGCAGATTTTTTGGTTAATAATATGTAAGATTGATAACTGTGTTTACACTCTTTATGCACAATTACAATTTAAACCGGTTTCTGTAAGGGAGTCATCAAAAGAATGGATGCGTTGGAGCAAAGCATTTTAATTTAAGGAAGTGACTTTAATCAAATTCGTGATCCAAATATAAATAAATCTCAAAAAAAACCCAAAAAAATACACGGATTAAGCCAATTATATATATGCCCTGCAGAGAATTGCTTAGAAAAAGTCTCTATATTATATATGTGAATGCTTCATCCTATAATAATAATCTATAAAGTTATCATCCAATATCTCTAATAAATACAGATCCTGAACTGTATTCAAAAATATTAGCCTTAAGACTGAAAGAACTAATGCTATTTAAAAAGGACCAACAAGGCTTTATTCATAAAAGTCTAGGTTCAAATAACTTTAGAGCTCAATTATTTATAGCTCTTGATGCTGAAAAAGCCTTTGATCAGCTAAATTGAGCTATTTTTAAAAAGGCCTCTTTAGCAAAATTTGGCTTTTTCCGGTTTCATACTACGAGCTTAATTAATTTATGAAGGTTTAGGAACACCATATATATATATATATATATATATATAATATATATAAAATTAACTGTATTAATATGATGCATATCTTTGTTTGGTCTTTGCCTATATACAGTAACTGGATGGAGACGTGTACCTCTGATGAAATAGTACAGGAAATTAGATTAATACCCAAAAAAATATCTTATAAATAACAACATAACATCCCAAATGACTCCATTAAGAGCTTCAGAACACAAAATTGGCAATATTGTGCTGTCAGTGTGGACAAAAATATAAAATAAATGAAGTATCTGACATCTCAGTTGAACTTAAGCTTATTCCCTTCTATGACTTGGTTCAAACTTTAAGACTCCTCAAATCAAATTTCCCCCCACATCATTGTTTATCATCATAATTACAACAATATCCTTTAAGGCCCGCATACTAAATAAATGAGTCTTGGACTCGTTGGGAAGAAGATCTTTTTATTCAAATTGAAGCAAAAAAACTAAAATTGGTTGACTCTATATGCCTATACACAGTTTAAATATCCGTTAAGAATGTAAATAGATGGTTTTATGTTCCAAGTTTCAGGGTGTCGTTGGAAATGTTCTCTGGAATTGGGAACTATGCTTCAAATTCGGTGCCAGTGCCCAAATATCCAAAATCTTTTTGAAGTACTGAATGGCACCCCTTATATGTTTGAACCCTCAACAGCACTACTCCATCTTGAGTTCAATACCTTTAAAGAAGGAAACAACCAATTATTAATACACATTCTGATGGTGGGGAAAACTGTATGACATGAAAAAATCCAAATAAAAGTAACATAACAATTGCTAAAAATTTAAAAAAAATATTAGCTTTAGTGTTCAACATTGGAAGAGTACTTAAGATGTAATATTTTCTAATAAACAATTTATTTTGGGAGTTACTAGTTTCATTTTCTGTTACTAACCTCTGTTTTTCTGTCTAGGTATTGGAAAAACAAGCATTTATCTCCAAAAAGATTGAGTACGGGTATTTTAATGTATACCCTGGCTTCCTCGATTTGTGACGAAATTCATTTGTATGGATTCTGGCCATTTGGATGGGATCCCAACACAGGAAAGGATCTCCCGTACCACTACTACGACAAAAAAGGGACCAAATTTACAACAAAATGGCAGGAATCCCACCAGCTGCCCGCTGAGTTCAAATTGCTCTACAAAATGCACAGAGAAGGACTGACCAAGTTGACATTGTCACATTGTGCCTAAGAACAAACATGTAAAGTGCCAAGTGTTATAAAAGTGCCCAAAATGTAATTGAATATTCTTCTGAAACTATCAGTATGTACTTCATGACCTAGAATGTACATTATTTTATCTGTCTGTAGCCGGGTCAGCCAACCTGTCGCTCTTGGCAAAGGATCTACAATTCTCATATTCCGGGGTCAACAGCGATGTTTTCTTTGACTATAATACTTTTGATGCTTTATCAGCCATATTCCAATAATGAATTTCCCATGATTTTCTGTCGGCCAAAAGTTGCTGGAGAACTATGGTTCCTATAATCCTATGACATATGAAAGTTGCAGAGGATCATAGGAATAGTAGTTGGCCAACATCCCTTGCTTGATATATGGCAAGTGGGATGGAGAGTGGCAACTTGTCTGGTCCACAACCATTGTTTTGTTTTACCCATAGGTATTTTATCAAGCTGATATTGGACTATGTAGCCCATCATCTTGAATTAGTCCTTGGTTAAAAGTCAGGGGATTTACAGCCAAACAAAATTTGGAGAGGTCTCAGTTTTGGATTGTTAAAGGGCTGTTCAGTTATAGTCCAAAAGGGTCAGAGACAACTTAGACTTTTAGGACAATTCTTCGTACTTTACTTAGTGATACATATAGTTTAATTACAAGTTAATGCGTGCAATCCAGACGCCATGGCTTGATTTTGACCATAGCGGCTAATTGTGATATCCCTGGCTTTGTGAGTTGATGTTTTCTTGCATAAAGAGGCATTAGAATGATTCTATTTCATTATATGAGAATGACAGTTCCTGAAAGTATTTTATATGTTAGTTTTACATCCATAACCCTGCTGTTAAATGTATATTTTTAAGTATGTCTCTTACTGTTCATAAATATCTTAACATTTTGATTCTGATTGACACCATAATTAACTGTAAAGTGTAAACATAACAACTTTCATTTGTTATGACGCCAATCAGTGTCATTATTATTAAAGGTGCTGTTCCGCCAAACGCAAATACGATACCTTAGCACTCTTAAAGAAATAACCTAAAACATACATGTCAGGCTTTTTTCTGTAAAATTTAAAAGCCTATACAGCGTTTTTAAGATGCTTTTTCTGCTGCAATGGCAACAACTGATTTCAGTTTCTCCATGCCATCTCCTTGTGTTACATGACTACTATCAACTTTAAGAGTAGGAACGGGTCAAAATGGAAGAATTATTTCCTGGTGGGTTAGATTATTAAAAAATAAAAGGAATTTTGTTTTGTAATGCTACATTTATGTTATTGAACAATAATTTATTGAATGGCACCTTTAATTCATCATTGTATACAAACGACGCCTCTGAATATTTTAACAGCAAAAAAGTTTTTATTTACCATAGAAAAGGTGGTGTTTGCATTTGGGTAACATTTAGTAGACATATCACAACTCAAATTTGTAAGATTTATTTTATTTCTCAAAAAAATATATACGTTAATCCGCTTTAGGTGTGAAAAAGGGCATTAGATTTGATACAGAAAAATACAGATGTTGATTATATTGCAGATAAAACATATTTTAGCAAAACCACAAATATTATACATTTTGCGGACAATAAGACCAGCACTATAAATGTTTTAAGGAAATAATTTAAAATAACACATTTTTAGGTACATAACTTTACAAGCACATAGATATGATATAGACTGGGATGTGCACATTACGATCTAACAGAGCTATAATTTGTGCAGAATTTATGTTAAAAAAGTGAGATTTTAATTGTATGTTTATTAATATTGTAAATTACAATGAAATTAATATTTATTTTTTTTGCAGGGTTATTGAATATTTGAATGTATCAATGAATATAAACTAAACATACAGCCAAGAGAATGTTTTTTGAGATACAATGAATTAAATATGATTGAATGGAATAAACTGATATAAATGTTTAGATCAAACTTGAACCATATCGACATGTACTTCGTCCTTCTCAGTATCTCTGTACTTGGGTATCACCAAACTCTTGCAGAACATGACCGAGCATGTGTAGAATTTTATGATAATGCATTTTTTTTTTGCCATATAAATCAAGGCTAAAAAAAAGATATGATTGTAACAAACTCTAACGAGCAAGATCTAATTACTAATGTCTCTTTTATTAAATGGGGCAATATACATGACTGCATGGAAAAGAATGGATTCTTTTTTTTCCCCATATTTAAAAAAATTACCATCAACGATATCGCAAAATACTATTATTATTATAATTGTTAAAAAAGAACACACACACAAAACATTAAATAAAAAATAGTGAAAAATAAACTTAAGTGGTTTAAAAAAGCAGGGCGCTCTTGTGAACAACTCTTTATTATTTTATTAAGGATATTATCTTTACTGTTAAAATTCAGCCCGCTACCAGAAAAGGTCCTTACGATCCTTTCAAGGAGGCTTTTACATAAGGTTTTATAGAATAATACAACGCAGAGAGAGAAGAGTTCTATATTAGAAAGTAGAGCAGATTGCTTATCTGCCAATTAAAGAATATTTTTAACATATAAGTTATCATCCTCAACTTTTTGTCAGAAAATAAACCTCCCAAACTTTGATGCTTTCAGAAGTCCCACCAAACTACTGCAACATCAAGCAGTTTTATCATGCAAAAACTCTCGCACACAAACAGGACTCAAGCACACGCAGGTTCCTTATATATATTTTGTGTACGTTAACAGCGTTATATATAAAATAGCCACCTGTGAAGGATATTTCTGACTAGCAAGAAGGAGATGTAATTAAAGCACATATGCATTAGCTCTAGTTGGACAATTCATTCATTCATTCACCATACACATTTAGTGTTCATTCCTTGTTTGTACAGTCTAACAAACTTCTGTACATTATCATTTTCTTACCAACAAACTCAACAGAATCACAAATTCAGCCGCTATTGTGACATTTAGTGAGTTCCTAACGGTCATTGTGTATAGAAAGCTACACTATTCAGATGAATTTTTTTTGTATCATTCTTCTTGAGATTATTTAATTACTAATTAACTAATTTATTTTTCATCATATTTTTGATGGATGATCTTTTATGCAGGAGTCCCTGAAACATGGATTGTGATATTACAAGATACGTGTGAGATAAGCCACACAAACTCTCCAGAACCAAATGGAACAGCACAGTGTCATAATTAACTTTTAACGTGGATATTTGCCAATCGTCATTTGTACAACTATTGCTCGGTTCAATGGGACAATGGTCTCTTTGCTACAAACTCCGTCTAAAATACAATGTAGCTGGGCTAAAATACAAAATGATCCCATATGAAAGATCATTTTGTAACATCCCCTCTCCCATATATATAGGTAAAGGCTTTTATTCTGTAACAAGTTAGACCTCTGTGTGGTGTGCTAAATGCTGGGGGTTCCAAATCCCCATCTAGACATAGATCTAGGGTACGTATTTCCATCTGATTTAATTACAATGACGATACGAAACATTTTACACAAATATAACAAAATGATTTTATTCACTTTGGGTGAACTTGTATTTTAGCTATAGTTTCTCTGTAAAGGCCATATAGAAGTATTATTTATTTTGATCAAAAACAATTGTGTAAATATTTTGTCCAGTCAGAAATCTATTTCTTACTGTTTAGAAGTATTCTGCATATTTATTGTAACAGTATTTTGTGAATAAAAAAATGTCAATGATTCACTTTCATGTATTTAGTTTAGTAATTTGTTGACGTATTGTGCCTGCAATCTTGAAATGATGTGCCAGAAGACATTAATGAATGCATCTTTAATAAAAGCAAACAAAAACATTTACTGGCGGTAAATATAGTTTTCATTTTAAGGATGTGAAGACACGTCTATTGCCTCTGCTACTCACTAAAGCAAGAAAATAAAATGTACGAGTTAGTGATTTGATTTATTTAGAAAATGAGTATGCTGTTCTATGTTAATATACATTAAAATGTGGAATAATATATATATATATATAGATATAGATATCTGAGGAAATGAGCCATCACAAACTGTAAATATACAGGTTTTAGAGAAGGTTTGTAGTAAAAAAAAATCAATACTATTTTAAGTGGTTTACATGTAAATGGAAAAAAAATTTAAATATAGAAATAAAATAAAGATAACTATTAAAGCGACATAGAACATAACTAATAGATATGAACCTAATACATTTAAAATATAGGAGGCTGCATATCCCACTGCAAACCTTCGGCATTATAGATGGCCTCGACCCCTGTCTTATGAATGAACGCTCCTGTGAGATCTGTGGAGATCAGAAAGACCACAAAAAGGAGAGAGAAGCCACTGGAGGCAATAGAAGAGGAAGAGGAGTGGTTTGATTTAAGCAACTTGGCCTTGGAGGAATGGGGATTTGAGTCCCCCTGGCAATGGGCACAGCAAGGTACACCTCGGAGCAACTTGGCTTGGGGAGACCAATGCCTTCGGCATTAGGAGTTAAAGGTCTGTAAGAAAAACTCTATTGGTTGCCGGCTCATCTGGCATCAACCAATGAGGAACAGCTGTCCTTCATTGGTTGATGCCAGAAGAGGCCCCTGCGGGCAACCAACAGAGTCGCTCTTACAGACCTTTAAAATCTCCGTGCCAAAGCTGCTGCTGTTACCACGTTAACCCCGTATTAACCCCTGCTAGAAAACCAGCAGAAAATGAAGAGAAAAACGAGCACGAGAAATGTACACAAATATTCGCCCGAAACGGACACGGGAACATGCGAATATTCATGGAATACGAAGGGTTTTTCCCCGAAGACGAACACGAAGACTTGGCTGGCGGACAAGTCTAGTATACAGTGCTCTTTTTACATCATACGTAGTGCTGTGTGTTCTTCTCAAAAAATTCAACCTTAGTTTCATCAGCAGTGTTGCATGCAGCAATGTTTTTGTTTTTTTGGGGAGAGCAGTGGCTTCCCCTGTGGTGTCCTGTCATGGACTCCATGTCTGTTCATTGTTTTGCGGATGGTAGACTCATTAACAGAAATGTTAACCGGTTCCAATTATTCCTTCAAGCCTCTAGCTGTTAGTATATTCATTCTTTTTTTTTACCTCCATGAGCATCTGTGTTGTACCCTCATTGTCATCTGGGCACCCACTTCTAGGGAGTAGCCACAGTACTAAATTATCTCCAAATTAAACAATTTTTCTAAACTGCGAGGAAACCAGGTTAACAGAAGGGGCAAACTGAAGGAACACAGCAGCCGCCACCAACTGCCAAACACACCACCGACTGCCACATGCGCCACTGACACTCGCCACCACGTATTTACCCCACTAAATGGAAGGACGAGACACAATTTGCCCCCTAGTTTCTAGTTGTAATTTCTCTGCTCTCTCACCCTTGTCTGTGATGCTTTGCGATGCTGCGTCGTGAACAAGGGCTCCCGGAGCACTTGCAAAAAAGAGGCCCGCGTATGCACACCCACCCTACAGAGACATTTAAATAGATATAGGGATTTAACAAAGGAAAGTTTATTCAAATCAGGAGAAATGTTACAAGAGGCCATAATCTATCAGATGCTTAGATGGAATGGAAGAAAGTTTTACTTTACTGAGAGGGTGGCGGATACGTGGAAAAGCCTCTCAGCAGAAGCAGTAGAGGTTTATAGAGTGAGGGAACGACCGGCGATGTAGGGGATATGTCACAAAAAAAATAGAGATTTAAATACTCAAACAGAAGTTTGGCCATTTCCTTCCATCTACGTCATCACTGACGGCTCTAGGGAGTCTGTGTGATGCGGCTCCCTGTGATGCTCTGACCATCTGATCGCACAGTACAATGTATACTGCAGCCCTGTGCTAATAGAGATCCCTGGGGTCATAAAAGACCCCAAAGTGGATCTAAATACATTAAGCACTGCTCTCTTTTATCTAGCCTTATAAGAAATGTTAATAGCTATAGCACACTACGCATAGACCCTTGCATTGGGTGCTGTAAGTGTATGTAAACACTGCTGCTCTTCATTCAATAGTCCAAAATAAAACAAGAATAAATATACTCCGCAAATGTGTTTTAAGGCCAGCATCCCCATTTCTTAACGCACCTGCCCAAATTGAGCACATCATTGATCTTCCCAGCCGACCCACTGAACAGCAGACCACCAGGAAGCCAGATCACCCAACTGACCGATATGCCCCCCCTGGTCCAGCAGCAGAGGGGCTGTTGTCTCACCAGCCCTGGTGACCTGGACCGAATCTGCCCATACGCCTCTGACAATGGGTGTCGTAACAAGTACCAATTCATAGACGAGAGCGAGTAACAGATATCACATGTAAACCTGCTGAAGGACCATTCCGTCTACCCTACAGAAAAGACTCCAATCTACCCAAAGATACGGTGAATAGATACTCCAATCTATAAAGCCATAAAGTTAAATTATCCAGATGCTCCGTCTAGGCCTGTAACTCGGAAAGCCATTGTTCGTTTAGGAGACATGCCGTTCCTCACACGGTATGATTGGCAGTTTTATTTCCCAAACAATCAGGGAATTTAATGCATTGTTCATCGATACCGCGTGTCTGTAACACAGGCGAGCGCACCTTACCGCATACCGTGTACCGCCGAACACAATTCATTACTCTTACGGCCCTTTTCACGCTGGCAGGACTTACGGTCTCTCAGCAGGCTCACTTTTAAGCACTTCATTGATTTTAAAATCCTTGCCTAAGACCTTTTAGGGTTTCTTTCGTGGTCCTTATTTACTCAATGCCATTAAGTCTTCTACTCTCTATACCTGCAGGGTTTTCGGCCATTTTTGCCAACTTTTTTCTATGTGGAAGAATTCGTTAACAAACCATTTGATGAGACGTAGAATGTTTGGATGCTTTTGTGGGGACTTTAGAATTCAGCTTTAAAGGGTCTCAATCATAAAAGATCAATAAGCTCCAGAAGCTCGTTATAATCTATAAATGTTGCCGGGTGGTATATAAATTGCTAAATAAATAAATAAATGTACTAGAGATTTACACAGGCCTTGAGTGGCCTTCTGGCACACTTGGCACATGCCTGGTGGTCTGTTGGCCGTCGGTGGTCCGCTGGCTGTCGGTGGTCCGTTGGCCGTCGGTGGCCCATCCTATCCTCACTGTAGTGGCGGATCGGGTGCTGCAGTGTGTGGCCGACAGCAGGATATGCCCAGCCACACATCAGCCACGTCATCAGGGTGGCCGTCGGCCTTAAAGCACCAGGGCTGCTTTGTCATAGCCAGTCCGGCCTTGGGTTTATATATATCTGCCTGGAGGTGGGGCCGTGTATGTAATACTTATATAATACTACACAGTATTAATTACAGACCTTACTTTAAAAAATGCTGTTCCCTCTAACTAACTAAATTCAGCATTAGAAACATCATTTCTAAGAAAAAAACCTTTTCAAGAAATTATTATTTAACCATGTAAAATTTTGCCGCATTCATAATTGTCATGTGACAGAAAAGCACGCACTGATAGGTTGCTGCCATATAAACAATGCAAAGGTATTTAATTTTTCTCTTTTGTTTTAATATTAGACTAGCGGCTGTTTCTTAAAATCCATGTCCTTTCCAAAACACACACTTCTAATTTCCCTTTAAATTCAGATTAAATAATACGGTCTCCCCTATGCCGAGACTGACAAGACTTTCTTGATCAGAAAGGGGGGGACATTTATGGATCACCTATAATAAATAGGATATTGGGTATAGGGTAACTTATCAACAAGCAATAAGATGCGGGCAAAGCATTTAAGCTAATTCTATTATTTTTCCTGTATGATCAAATAGTAGTCTAATTAATCGGTAATCAAATTACGGTATATTAAACTATTTTGTTTCTTTTATGAAAATGTTTAACTTTTTTTTTCTAAAACTGTCCTTGGAACCCATTAATTTCTCTGGATGTCCAAATATCTACAAATATTCATACTTAAATCCAGCAAAGGACTTTTCCGCCAAGGTCCATGGTAGTTAAGTTCTGTATACACTGAGCATGAAAGAACTCTGAATGTAAGTCCGAATATAATGTAAGTTCCTCAAGAGCAAGCTTTCCCGTATTGATAATATATATATATATATATATATATATAAAATAATCGGCTCTCTGTCATCTTTTGTACCTTCAGAACCCCTCGAGCATTAATTGTAGAAGCGCTGCTTAAGGGTCAAGGACGTCCTGCAAAACAATAATTCATGGTGAGAAATATCTAATGCTCTCCGGTGATAATAGAAATCTCTAGTGATAAAATCTATCGCTCATGTTACGGATCCAAAACTACAAGATTATTTCCGATCCGCATAAAGAGGGATTATCCAACTACTAGAAAGGGCATACGTATGTTTAAATTCTATAAATATATTCTGTATAAAAATGAACTGAATCCCTCGTCCTTCAGTAAAATGTGAATTCAATAATGTTTTATTTACTGGTCTCTTTCCCAAATTCTATTTTTTAAAGTTCACTATATACAAATTAATCTAGGTAATGTTTTGGTTGTTTTTTTGGAGTTTTCACAATTTACACTACACAATATACACCTTATCAGCTATAAATATCATGAGATCAGCCGTTTTTAGGATCTTTAGGATTATTCTTCCTCTGTTTTTGAACTGCTGTTATTGAATGGTTCAAGCTAGAGGACTTGCAGGCGCGGGCGGTTTTTTGGGTGTTGCGGGCGGGAGCAGGCGGTCAGACAATGTACCTGCGGGTCCCGGTAATCCCGCGTACTCCCACAAAGATGCCTTCGCGTTGCTCACACACAACGTCTCTTCTCTTGTTCCGCCCAGGAACCCATCAGGGTCACGTAAATTTACGTCATTTCCTGTGACTCCACTGGGTTCCTGGGCGGAACAAGAGAAGAGGCGCGGTGTGCGAGCAACGCGAAGGCAGCCTTGCGGGACTACGTTTGAAATCTGCAGTTCAGGTAAGGGGGTGGGGGAGTTTGTATGAATGAGTATGCGTGATTGAGGAAAAGAATAAGTATCTGTTAATGATTAGTACCTGTGAATGAGTGAATGAATGAGTGAATGAATGTGAATGATGTTTGCGGGAGTGGGCGGGATTAGACACATATGTTGCGGGAGCCGGCGGGATTGGACACATATGTTGCGGGAGCGGGCAGGAATGGAACACAAACGTTGCGGTAGTGGGCGGTAATGGTCAGAAATTCAGCGGGAGCGTGATTAAGAAAACAGTCCCGCACAGGGCTCTAGTTCAGACAGCCTCTGTAAGGTGCCAAAAGAATGGGCCACATATCACTTATTTAGCTGTAAAGACTATTTAGGCAATTTCTATGGAAAATTGTACATCAGCAATAGGTTTCCAACCAATATCTGTATTAGTAATTTTTTATATAATTGTATTGTGATGTGTCGATCGCCCCCATCTAGAACTCTCGCAACAAAAGCATTAATTCCACTTTTACCCGTTTTTAGTACAATAATACTCATTTTCACAATACGCCAATGGAGTACAGCGTCTATGATGATAGTGACATGGCGTAATTGGATTATATTAAAAAAGCGGGGTTCTTGTCTGGTGGATGGAAAACTCAATGTCAGTAACCTCTAACACCAATCAAGAGAAGTACACAGAGAATTATTTATAGGTGAATGAATAAGAACAAAATCACATTTATTTTTTATCCACACCAATAAGATAAACCTATGAGAAATGAAAGAAATGCAGCCCCGATAGAGCTCCGCGGTCTGAAGGCTTTGATCTGTCGTTATAAATTAGGTTATACTTCTTTTCAAGCACATTGTGTTTTCACCATTTCTCTTTATAGCGTGACATAAAAAGTCTCTTCTAAAATTAATAGGAAGCTGTCTCTGTAGCCGGGTAGCTGTCTCTTTATCCCCGCTACCTATCTTAGTTTTTAATGAATTCATTTATTGACTTTATTTATTTTTTTTGCTCATTTAAAAATCTGATTTTAATGATCAAATATTGAAAGTGATTGCTATAGTTCGACTGACCCGTCTAGATTTTTTATTTTATTTCTAATAATCTGGTCTAAGCAAAAGAACAGAAAGACGTAACTTAAGAAAATTGAGAATTTTTGAGCAGCCGGACATAACATGGGCCCCTGTAGCCCCAGGGGTGCCAGTTGGGAATTGTATCTGTGAATGATTAGTACCTGTGAATGAGTATATGAATGAGTGAATGAATGTGAATGATCTGGTCTAAGCAAAAGAACAGAAAGACATAACTTAAGAAAATTGAGAATTTTTGAGCAGCCGGACATAACATGGGCCCCTGTAGCCCCAGGGGTGCCAGTTGGGAATTGTATCTGTGAATGATTAGTACCTGTGAATGAGTATATGAATGAGTGAATGAATGTGAATGATGTTTGCGGGAGTGGGCGGGATTAGACACATATGTTGCGGGAGCCGGCGGGATTGGACACATATGTTGCGGGAGCGAGCAGCCGGACATAACATGGGCCCCTGTAGCCCCAGGGGTGCCAGTTGGGAATTGTAAGCTGTCAGCCGGACCCTGGTCAATTCTAATTTTGTCCGACCATTTGGATGTTTGGACTGTAAGAGGCGCTACATATTTATTATTGGCTCTATAAAAAAAGATAATAATAATAATAATTAGAGGGATCTAATGTTTCTTAGGTCTATTGAAACTCGCACCTATTGCTGCCAATTACTTGTTATTACAGAAGGACCTGGCACTTTAAGGCCAGCGGCCACCTGATGATATAAGTGCGGCCGGTGGCTGGATCTGCACGCTACGTTGTTATGCTCATGCAGCGTGTGGTGGATCGGGTGAGCGAGTGGCTTTTGCCCAGTATGCCAGATGGCCAGTCCGGGCATGTATTACAGTATTTACTACCAGTCATGTGCAAGGTGTTTTTTTTATCATTATCACTGGCAACCGATGTATATATATTCTATAATATAATAGCACATATGGGAATAGTGATTTCACACTCACTCAATCAAAAACCCTGAGCCATGTGAGAACAAGAGGGCTGTGGAGATTGATCTCTGAAGGAAGCTGCTGCAACGCTTAATCTCGCGACCAGATCATCACTTTGGGACTGTCGCATGTAAAGTGTGACACATGAGAGGTATGAAATCATAAGAAAATTAGCCCCCCCCCAACATAGCCTGCATGGGGGTCACAGCACCGGTACCCCACCATGTGAGCAATTGTATATGCAGATGTGGGCTGGTATGGCTGGGCCGCTGACCTCATCTCATGGCACGCCAAATATTCCTTTGCATGTTAAAAGTTACCTATATTACAGACACCAAGAAGATAAAAGGGTCTTGTTGATGAGCTTCTTTTCAAGTAATGTTTGTGAGTGCATTCTACACATTTATATTTTATTTGTACTCGAATTTATTACACTATTATTTGTGTTTTTGATTTTTCCACATGTTCATGCGCCCCTTTTTCTGACATACTGAACGACCGTAAGGAGTCAGGGTGTTCGTCTAGTACATTGAGCTCACATAACAGAGTTATTAAGAACGCATACAAAATACTAGTAAAGAAAAAACATTGGTTAGGGGTCCCATTAATGAGAGATTCATCCAATATTTCTGTTCATTGGAAATCAAGGCAAAGTGTGAATTTTGAGAGTATATATATTTCAAGGAGGTTCACTCCAAACAGCTCCCTCTTTCATTTCACGACTTGGAAGGCTATGGATCTCTCTGGCAAATTACCATTTCCAGCTTCCTGGTCAATATTATTATAAATATAAACCATGAAGACGCGTAAGAAGAAATCTTCAAGACTAAAAGTATATTATTTTTATACTGCATTGTGAGCCTGCACATGGGCTTTGTCATGGGCTTTGTTATGATAATAAGCCACACTTTATAATAGATCTGGAAGTGAATTTATACATGCGCGGGGTAGGCATGTGGTTCCGATATCTAACACCAGACCAACGATTTAGGTCTTTATGGCCAGAAAAACGGGCGACTAGATGGGGTCGAATTCGTCTTATCTGCCGTCAATTTTTTTCACGTTTCAATGAAAGGGTATAAAAGGCATTCATTAGAAGCAATGTCTAATATTCTGCTTGCACCTGCGCAGTCAAAATTTGGGCTGCTTTATCCGCTTTTCCAAACCCTCTAGAAGTCACTGCCATTGAGCTAAAATATTCTAAAGCTCCTATATTTATTGATGGGTAAACATTTTTTTATTTCTGTGCAATCACACTATTACAGACCCCATCAGGGTTCCAAGAAGAATATACAACAATTCTTTCAGCTTAGTACCATTCTTGGCCCCGTAACATAAAGATGTGTAGGGGAATCTGGAATTGTAAAACACCCTATGCAGGGCGATAAATTAAAATGACCCACTTGAAACTCTTTGCCGCTAATAACTCAAAGAAATTTCAGCCGCCAATTCTAGCTCTTGTTGTTAAGGGTGCATTGAAACATCTTCCACCGGCCAATGTATAACACCCACGGACCCCAAGTCCCCCCACAGCTGTCCAACGTCTCCTCCATCGCTCTCTCCCATGTAACTATTTAAAAGGGTATGTATATGTATATATATGTATATATTGTCCTAGAATTACCTTCATAACCCAAACAAAAATCAAACCATTCCCCCAAAAAACTATATATATATATATATATGTCACACTGAAAACTATTACAGTGTGCAAATATTAATAGAACGAATGAATGAATGAAGTGAATGATTGAATGAAAGTTTTACTTAGTGAGTGGTAGATAAATAGAACACCCTCTATCAGAAGTGTAAGAGGTTAATACAGTAAGACACTTTAAACATGCATGGGATAGCCATAGGTTTGAGTTGTTACAGCAGGAATAACAGAAAGACAAGAAGGGCCGAATGGGTCTGATTCTTTTTTTTTTCTAATATGGAGAAAGATCAATTTACTTTTTATGTAATAAAGGCCACAGCTTTTACAGCTAGAAATCCAATGTATTTTTAAACAAACATCGAAACATAGTATTTGACGGCAGATAAGACCCATTCGGCCACATCAAGCCTTTTAAGTCGTTGACCTCGTCTTAGATTCAGGAGCCATATGCCTATCCCATACATGTTTACATTCCCTCACTGTATTAACCTCTACCACTTCTGTTGGGAGGCTGTTCCACTTATCTACCACTTTCTCAGTAAAGTAAAATTTCCTTACGTTATTACATGTTAGCTCATATAGCATTACAATCATTTTGTGACTCATAATGGGGTTTTTTTCTGTTAATTTTGATATGAGAATATTTATAAAATGTAGCTCTGCCCACAGTCGGCAGGATCTGAAGGTTGATATCGGGGTTTTTTTGTGTTTTATCTTCATTTACAAGCTGCTGTACACAGCCCAGCCCAGCTTCCATTTGTTGAAAGGTGATGGCCTTTGATTCCGTTTGACCTGCGAGGGTAAATCTGGCACTCCATGCATCAAGTGACCTCATTAGGTACTAACAATTCTACCCTCAAGGAGAATTCAAACCAAAAAAATAAAAATAAATAAAACATTGGAAATTTAGGAATACACATAAATATGAATAATCAAATACAATTTGCAAAAAACTGAGTATTTTATTTATTTATTTGCGGGGGAGGGGAGGTCTCAAATCTATTGGGGGTATCTACAAGCTTGTTTTTACAACAGGGACAATTTTTGGGTCACATATTTGATTTATAAAATGTGGCAAATTTATTCCCTGCACTGATCATCAAACTATGTTTCGCGGTGAAATACTCAAAAATTAGATGTCACTGTTAACCCTTTCAGTGCTAGGAGAAGAATGAATTCCAAATGGTTCACTATGAGGATAATACAGATCATTAGGTGATAGCACTTGTTAGAGCCATGATTAATATATCGCTGTGCAATGAAAAGGTCCCTAACCATTAAAAATATCCATTTGTTTCTGGTACTAAAACTGGGTGTGTTTTTTGTTTTTTTTCTTCTGAGTTTTTTCTTTGTCTCTCCCTGGGATGATGTATAATTTGATAAACAGAGCAATTAACCCTCCCAGAACATATTTTATTCCCTCTTGCAAATTCTTTGTTTTGGTTGAACAGATTAGACACGTACCTATTCTTAATGACAAAAATTTAGACTGCTTGATAGTGAATTAATGTAAAGAAAATCTAAAACAAAAATATTGGTTGACACAAAAAATATTTTAAATTAATAACTTTTGACATACAGTTACATTGCTGTTTATGCTGCAAACAATTACATTTTCTGTGGGCTGGTTATACTGTTTTATTTTTTATATTGTATTTCTAGAGTGCCAGCAGGTTCCAGAGAGCTATTACAATACGGAGAGTGAAAAATAACAATAATATTGACAATATATGAGACATCTTGGTACAGAAGGGAAGGAGACCCTATATATATATATATATATATATATATATATATATATATATATATTTATATATATATGTTACAGGCTCACTGCTGATTGGATTCTTACAATGTTTGTGTAAGTTAATTTAAATCTGCATTGTGTTACAATATGCTAGAGGACATTTATAAAGAATTCCATGGTACAGCTCTGCCAAACTGATAAGTAATAATAAAAAAAAACACTTTCACAGTTTTGTCCTAGAATTACCTTCATAACCCAAACAAAAATCAAACCATTCCCCCAAAAAACTATATATATATATATATATATATATATATATATATATATATATATATATATGTATGTCACACTGGAAACTATTACAGTGTGCAAATATTAATAGAACGAATGAATGAATGAAGTGAATGATTGAATGAAAGTTTTACTTAGTGAGTGGTAGATAAATAGAACACCCTCTATCAGAAGTGTAAGAGGTTAATACAGTAAGACACTTTAAACATGCATGGGATAGCCATAGGTTTGAGTTGTTACAGCAGGAATAACAGAAAGACAAGAAGGGCCGAATGGGTCTGATTCTTTTTTTTTTCTAATATGGAGAAAGATCAATTTACTTTTTATGTAATAAAGGCCACAGCTTTTATAGCTAGAAATCCAATGTATTTTTAAACACAATGGGAAATTTGCAAAAAGTACGAAATCAGAAAATATTTTAGCGGTTTCTAGATTTTAAGACCCCTTACAAAACTTCTCATGCTGTGTATTCCATATAAATTCTGTAAATTCCATATAGCATGGTGATCAAAAAAATAAATGTATTCATCAATTAACAAACAAATGGTTTCCATGGTGATTACTCCACATCAACACCTCGCTGCAGGATTGCTATTTATAAATTATGGCCCATTGCGTCTATTATTTTGTCAATGCTTAAGATAGGTCCGTTAGAATAATTTCTTCTTCTTTGTAACAGGGTTCTCAGTGGCTTTCGTGAATATGATTGAAATAATGCATTTGAGAAGCGCTTTGCAGTTTGAAAAGTGCTTTATTTATATAAAAAAACTATACCTATAGATTGCAAGCTCTTGGGCACAGGTCCCTCTTTATCATATCGGTTCATCTTAATCTGTCAGTTCTAGTTTTGTCGGACCCTCTGAATGTATGGACTGTAAGAAGCAGCTGCATCAATAAAATATTACTGATCACAAGAGTTTCTCCAGATCCAGGACCTTCATATTAAAAGAAACAGAATGACCATATACTGTATAACAATATACTTCTTCTGTATGCTTTGGAAAATTAATTATCTGGTATTGAATAAATCCAGTTCTTTTGTACAGTGCGTATGGGTAGAATTCCTCTCTATCCAACATGGTAACCCCTACTCCCTAGGCATAACATTAAGGTATCCCCCCCGGCATCACCAAGCAACATGTCCCACAGTGCCACCTTTGCCCTCAAAATGCTTCTGTGCCACCTTTCTCCTAAAACAGCTTATCAGTCCCATCTTTGCCCAAAACCTTTTTGTGCCATCTTTGGCCCAAACAGCTTATTTGTGCCATCTTTGTCCTTGTACAGCTTGTCAGTGGCCTAAATAGTTTATTTGTGTCATCTGTGGCCCCAAAAATCTTGTCAATTACCCCAAAACAGCTGATCTGTGCCATATTTGTTCCCAAACAGTTTGTCAGTGCCCCAAACAGCTTCTCTGTGTCATTGGTGGCCCAACACAACTTGTTAATACCCCTAAACAGCTTTTCTAAGTCACATTTTTACAAAAGATGCTGGCCCAGAGAATATTCCTCATTAATAAATGAAAAAGTTAATGTGATGCAAACATCAAGGAGCAACTTAAATGCACTCCAAAAACTGTGGTTGCACAGATAAAATATTGTTTATTTAATGCTATCCGTTTTCTATATATGTATATCTCAGTACATGTATAACATATATATATATGTACTAATATACTGTATATTGCACAATATGCTATGATATTAATAAAATGTATATTAATTGTATAGTTGATAATTACACAATTATATTTTAATATTAACATATTGTCTGATCTAGCACTTTATTTAAAAGGTAAGTTCAAGAAAATATTTGTAAAGTTAATTGCCAATTAATTAAGACCTGTTTTAACCAAGGGTAATAGGAAGACAAACCCAGTACATTTATTATAAATGATCTGGTTAGGGTCCTTTGCAGACTATTCATTATTTCCTCAACCTGGTTCCTGGGTTGTGAGTGCTGTCCCTCTGCATAGTGGCAGTGGATTTATGCAAAAAGAGGATGAGAACGCATATGCAAATGAGGAAGCAAGGCATGCTGGTCAGAGGATAACCTTCTAACCCCTTTTAATGACACACAGGAAATTCTGATGCATTATTGGCTTTGCACTAGGTTTACAGCCCATCCAGGAACAGTGGGGTAAGAGGTAATAGCAAGGAGAGATGACACCATAAATTAAAAGCATATAGGTCTTTATAAGAGGCCTCAGTAGATTCTTACTAGATTTAGTAGATATTATTGGGTTTCTATTTGATAAATCCTACCAACAGATCACTGGCAGCTAAGCCCTTTAAACCAGATCTCTGCATTAGGGATCCCTTACAGACTACTAGTGTAGGCACAGGTGGAGTCAATAAAAATGATTTTTAGGGATCATTAATGATCAAGGATCTGTAGGAAGAAAAAATGCCCAGAACTACTTACACCCTGTTAATTATGGAGGGATTTGTAGATTACTGCAGTTAGAATAGCAGAATTTGGTGTTATAAACAATTCTTAGCTTTGCCCAAACTTGCAATTTTCACTAGATTAATTATATAAAAAGTGTATTTTAAGTCACAAGCTTTAGAACCTCTCACCTGAAATGTAACTATTTTTGTTTTATAATAATGGTGAGTAATTTCTTTTTAATTAGGTATTTTTTCCAATTTTCTCTTTAAAAACACCTGCCATTTTTTGTAAGAAAACTGTGTAGTCCGTACAATTCTCTGAAAAAAATCTGAATTTTCAATTTACCAGCATTCTAAACATTAACCTCTTAATTTCGGGAGAGGGCAGCTAACTATTACCCAGAACTCTGTGCCAAACCGGCCCCCAAAAGGTTAAAGATCGATAATCATTTGCATTTTTTTTCTTCACAATTGCAGCTGCTTTATTTATCTCTTATTAATTAAATCAAATCTCCCCAGGTTGCTTTACGTGCAAAAAAAACTCCGGTTTTATTTACAAAAATAAAGGAATAATATATAAAAACATAATAATATGATCATCTAGAAAATATAATTCTTTATATTAATTATAGTTTTTCATCGTGTTTTTAATAATTGCGATATACCCATTAAAAATAACTCATAACTATATATTGTATTCAATTCGCTGGAGCAACATAGTAACTAGACATAGTAACTCATCAGTTTTACGGATTTAGTTTTTTAAATTTTTATTATTTTAAGCCACTTTTTCATTTAAATAAATAATTATATATAGTGCTGATTATTTTATTCATTCTGTTATTTATTCTGTGAATATATATATATATTGCACTTTCATCGCTTGATTACATTTCGTATGTAGAGTTTTTGTGTAATATTTCGCTTTCGTTAGCATTTCTTGTAATTTCATTAGGGCCCTTTAACATGTAAAACCGTCTTTGATTTTTTAGTAGCCATTTGCAAATTAAGTAGTTACCATTTCAAAACAGGGAATTGCAATTGACGTTTCCTTCTGTTAACCTGCACTTTATTCTGTAAAAGACTGAATGCAGGAGGAAAACTCGGTAATCTGGGTGCTATATCTATCTATCTATCTATCTATCTATCTATCTATCAATATATATATATATATATATGCAAAGGAACATACAAACTTTGTACAGTCTAAGGTCTTTTGATAAAATAAGAAAAAAAAAGAGTTAATTTATTGCAACAAAGAAAGAATCGTGGTTGAATAAATAATAAATCTGATACAAATATTTGGATAGCAAAATAGTTTGTTATGGAAAAAAATAAATACATAGCTCCAGATTTATTAACTGTATTAACACCTGTTTTTGTCTCACTTTTTCAATTTTAATAATTGTATCTAGCTATATATATAGCTATATATAATATATATATAATTTTGTAGGCATATTTATATTTTTTATAATCTTAAAACATATTTTATTTAAATTCAAAAAAGTTTTTTAAAAAAGCCCAAAATATTTGTTTATATTATCAAAGAAGAATTCATAGGAATATGACAAAATGGTATCAAAAGGAACATTTATTTTTAGGTATTTAGATGTTAAATCAAAAATAATAATTCGACCTACTTTGAAATGTTATTTTTCAAACAACCAAACCCGATAGGAAAGTTAAGAGTTAAACCTGCACTTTAGAGATAAACTGAAAATGCCTCCTCTGTGGGTGGATAAATCTGCCCCCGTCAGGGGTCATCTCCAGAACATCTTCTCATTCAGCTACTTAAATTTGTCCTTTTTACCATCAACTGCAACTCTGAGCTTTCTTTAAGGACAGTAACAAAAAGATTTCACGCTTAACTTCATCTGAACAAAGAGACCTCACGCCACTTTCCCCCCCCCGTGAGCTGAATGGATGTTACAAAAAAAATTAAGAAGCAAAAGAGAAAAAAAAAATACTTGAGGGCTTATAAAAAGAAGGATGCTGTTCAATGACAATTAAATGGTTAAACCCAAACTATATTTTGTTTTTAAAAAGTTTAAAAGAAAACGAATATTTGTGCAAAATGGAAAACTTTAAAAGTTTAATTTAAAAGAAAAAAAAATAAAGAAAAATCTAAATATGAGTAATTACTAAAGTAATTTAGTCGGTTATTATAGGAAATAATAACGTCAGGAAATGTGGGTCACAAAGGGTGTATTTAAAGTGAAGTAAATGGAATCTAAGTTAAAATACGGTTTGCCAGATAAGATTAGTTTGAAACAATATTTTTTTAGGTTATCTGTTATATATGTAACTCATTAAAAAGCTGGTGGAGATACCCTATATTCTTGCCCCCTTATGTGATCAGCATTATAGTGTGTTAAGGGGTAAGATTTGAATATTTTATGATGATGTCATATTCCAAATGATATAATCATCCAAATAAACCACGTTTTTAAAACGGTGTTGTATTTAGGAACCTAATCCTCAATAAAATGAAATGAAACTATTTCTGAATTAAATACAAATGTGCTACACGGATAAACCATTTATACTGATTATCAACATGATAATATGTTATCATTTTTCTGAGTTCTATTAACATTTACGTTTATGTAATATTATAATTTCCAAAAGTAGCACCCCTTGACAAATAAACACAAATCATTTAAATCTATTGTCAGCATTACCCTTTTTAAACTGACTCTCCTTAAAATGCAAATACAGTAACTGGGAGCAACACTTTACAATATAGAAAAATAATTAAAAAAAACTAAAGTGCAATATAGCCCCCATTATAAAGTAATAATTTAATCATAAATTCCCTCATATTATCACCAAATTATTTACGTAAATCTACATCATAATAAAGTTTAACTAACTATTTCATGTAGGCGCATCAAATATATATATATATATATATATATATATATATATATATATATATATATTTGGAATATATATATATTTAATTGGTTCATTAAAATATAATAGATCCAGTCTATGCCATCAATATTAATATGTATCAATTATCTATCTAGTATTATCTATAATAATTTCTATAATATAATCCAGGAGCACCATCAACACAAAATACTGGAAATGATACATTGAAATAAAAATTACTGTCACTCCCCTGGATAAAAAATATCACAATTGTTTATTATTATTATTAGCCTATGGATCTGTGGAATAGGGAGGGACCCATTTTTTTAATGAAGTACCTGATGCCTGAGGCCTTTTTCTAATTTCATTTAAAACAAAAAAACATTAAAAATAATTTATAATATAACATTTAAAACTATAAATTTAAAGGGGAAGCCAGGTTCTATCTTTATATGAATTTTATGGACTTACCAGATCCTGGGTGCTAGGTTTATATATATATAGATATAATAAAAAAATATATATATATATTGCAGACCTGGTTCTTTAGTAGCAGACAGATGCAATTCACAGCACTAACCGACTGCAAACAACGCTATAGATTAGCATGGGGTCTGAGGCACACGAGTCCTGATCAATACTCTTACACTCACATGCCAGATGGTTTTGGACCCAGACAAAAATAAAAATAGTTTCAATCAACCCACCACTACTTTGTCTTTCTTTTGACTTTCAAAGGGAAACTTTATTGGGTTAGAAAACTTGTCAGTATTTTTTCAAAAAATATCTATATTTATTTTTGAATTTATTTTAAAGCTATTTTAATTCAGATTTTGACGAGGTATATTTTTGTTCTGGTCATTTTAATATTTTTTTTAATATTTTTTAAATGTAACTTTTTTATATATATTATATATTTTTACTCAGATTATATATTTTACACAGTTTAAATATATATATATATATATATGTATGTATATATATATATATATATATATATTGATAATGTGTATTTAGAAAAGCATTTCGACAAGGCATATTCAAGTGTATAATTTTCACGAAAATTAATTCTATATTGTAGGTAAAATTTGTTCTTGTTTTTTTAGATCCGTGCGAATTATTTTAAGGTAAAAAAATTTTCTTTTTTATGTTTATCTTCTAAAACTCATAAAGCATGTTGTGGACGTTAGATTGGCCCAAAAAAAACTAACAAGGTTTGCAAGCACTGATTTTTTTTTACAACTCACAAGCTGATGTTTAATGCTATTAGATCGCCATTGGCTAGATAATAAGCAATCCAATCAATACAGTTTCTTAGTAGAGAACTGATGTTTTTGTGTACACTGGATAACATTAACATTTATTTTAGCTTTTCATGATAGCAAATAAATTATGAGCTATTTCGTGAAAGAAAAATGTAATGTATTATTTACCCGGCTTGTATTTTTATGAAAAAAAATGTTAAAAAAGTGAATTACACCTGATATGTGATTTGCCTATTTTAAAGATGTCTTTAATTATTTAAAGTGTATTTCTAAACAAAGAATACAATCGGATTGTGCTTCTGGTGGGAAGATTGAATTAATTTAACTAATATTTATAGAATTTTGGGTGGAATTATAGTACTGCAAAAATATATTTTAAAAGCTAATAATGCCCCCTCCTCTCCAAAAAAAAGAGATACTGCCTGTTCTTTTGCTATAGTATATAATGAAGGCATTGGAATATTGATTAGAATTGTAATTCACCTTTAAACTCCCACATCACGTGACCTCCTCGGTTCCCTTTACCAGGACTCTAGATTATTACTGAGATTAGGTAATGCAGGCAAAAGATGGAGTCAGGTGTCAATTACTGGAATACTGCATTTTATTTTTCTTCTAATTACTAAAAAAATGTGTTCATGTTTGCTCAGGGGTGTGAGCATTAATTATGTGAATATTGAGAGGTTTTTTTTAAAAAAAATTATGTTTCAGATCAGTTATCTACCCAACAAAGATAAGTGGTGACCAGACAATCATGCGAGAAGAGTCAGAATTAAGCACATATCATAATATACAGACAGACAAATATTTATCAGATTTCTAGAATTTTGCTAAGGTAACAGACAGAACAGTTATAATAGGGTTATAATATATGTGTGTGTATACAATATGATAGATAGATAGATAGATAGATAGATAGATAGATAGATAGATAGATAGATAGATAGATGTAGATAATAAATATAAGTAGAAGGTTTGGGGTAGATAGATGAATAGATAGACAAATAGATGAATAGAAATGGGTAGGTAGATGAAAGGAGAAATAGATAATACATAGATAGGTAGCTAGATTATAGGTCGGTGGACAGAAAGACAAATGGATATATAGAGAAAAAGGGAGATAAATAGATGGATTGTAAATAGGTAGATATATAATAAATAATAGGTAGGTAGCTAGAAAGATAGAAATTGATAATTAATAAATAAATAGTATATAAGTAGCTAGAAAGGTAGATAAATTGAGAAACAGAGAGATAAGTAGATAATAAATAGGTAGATAAAGATAGAGATAAATAGATATATAGATAGATAGATAGATAGATAGATAGATAGATAGATAGATAGATAATAGATGATAGACGCATCATAGTTAGTAAATAGATTTTTTCTTGCAGATTAGTCTGATGGGGATAGAAGGCCAGCTCCCTGCTGCAGTCAGAGGCACAGGTTGATGCACAGTGGGACCCTTATTGTTACATTGTAGCACACACAGACCCCAGTGTCAGGTAGCCCTGATCAGCAGCCTTTGTGAGAGTTGACACTTTTTGTTGGGGTGGGGGGCTTGCTAGTTTCCTTGTTTTCTTACCAAGTTTTCTCTAACAGCTGGAAGTGGTCGGGGGGGGGGGGGTCTTAAGGAGACCTCCTGCTCTTCCTTTGACAGCTGATCAAAAGAAAATAGGTCACGCTTTTCAAACGTATGTCCACCCTTTGCTTAATTACTGTGCCTTTAAACAAAAGTAACATCTGCGCAGCCTCAGCCGGCCCAGATCTCCAGAATAAGGGACACCGACCTGCTCCTTGAGGATCTGCCACTTCCAAGCCCCAGTATGTCCCATTGTCCACCTCCATCCCCACCGATCTGCCTATTCTCCTGCTAAATGGAGCCAGAGTTCCAATTACATACATTATCTACCTGAAGCGTTAATTCAAAGAGAATCATGGATTTTTGGACGCTGTGTGATTAATTATATGTTTACATGTCTGATAGTCCTTACTAAAACAATACTGTCAGCCCCATATATATCCATATAATAAGCAATACGGTCAACCCCATATATATCCATATAATAAAACAATACTGGCAGCCCCACATACATCCATATAATAACACAATACTGGCAGCCCCATCTATATGACAGTCATATATATATATATATATATATATATATATATATATATATATATATATATATATATATATATATATATATGTATAATAAAACAATACTGGCAGTCCCATATATATATCCATATAATGAAACAATACTGAAAGTCACAAATATTTTCATATAATAAAATAATACTGGCAGCCCCATACATATATCAATATAATAAAACAATACTGGCAGCCCTATATATATATATATATATATATATATATATAATAAAACAATACTGGCAGCCCCATATATATCCATATAATAAAACAATACCGGCAGGCCCATATATCCATTTAATAAAACAATACTGAAAGTCGCAAATATTTTCATATAATAAAACAATAGTGGCATCCCCATATATATCCATATATATCCCCATATATCCATATAATAAAATAATACTGATAGACCCATTTATATTTAATGTTTCACGATGGGCAAATTAGTAAATTTAAACAGAATATCTATATATCTATATCTATATATATATATATATATATATATATATATATATATATATATATATATATATATATATATTGCAACATTTCTTAGTTGACTGTATATATATATATATATATATATATATATATATATATTCCAGATATGGCATGCAAAGAATTTGATTTAGTATTTTTGCAGTATAGTGTATATCCCGATATATATTAACTTACTTTGTTGCTTCATTACATTCTAAAATATCTGGCCAATTACACAGAAGTTTACATTAAGCATTGAAGGGGATTCTAGACTCAGTCTAGAATAAGAATTAAGAAGACGCAGCTCATTTAACCCGTGGGGCGCCAGAGAATAGTTTATGCCTCCATCAACCAAAGGGTTAACCATTGTATGGTTGCGTGATCTCACCCATTGTCCAATTTTAACCCTTTCTGAGCGGTGAAAAGACAAGGGTTTCAACGCCGTGCCCTGCTTTACACCAGCGCCCTGGTACACTGAGGGTTAAGCTTTCTTCCTCGGCTTCATGTCACCCTCGCGCTAGACTGGAGCAATGCAAAGGGGCGGCTCAACCAGCCTTGAAAACGAGCATCCCCGCCCACCTCCACCGTGATTGGGCTAGGATTCGGAGACTCTTCGCCACGATTGGTCGGCGGGGCTGTCTGCTAAGCGGCTCGCGCCCCCTTCTCTCCAGCGGGTTAGGTTGTGCGTTCAGCAAACCCCATTCTGGACAGCTCCGGCAGTGAGAGGAGGAGAGGGGCTAGGATATGGCGAGGAGCAGCGCTGGCCCGTCGGATAGAGCCTGGTGACCGGCACACGCACGCACGCGGCTTCCCCTGCCCCCAACACGCACTCAGCACACACTCTGACACGCACTCACCCTGACACCCACCCATCCTCCAAGAAAACTTAGAGGCCTTAAAATACCCCACTGGACCCGCTACCCCTACGGTCACCCACCCATGGACTGAATGAAGACCGCCTATAACGCCTTTAGATGCCTAACCAAAGATCTGGATGCGTGCGCCATGAACCAGGAGATGACAATGGACAGCATTGGCAGTTTGCATGGTGGGACAAGCCATGAGCAGGACTTGATGAACAGCCACAGCCCTCACCACCACAGGAGGATTCACCAGGACCTCACTTCTCCATCTTCCAGGTCAGCAATGGTCTCCAGCATGGCTTCCATCCTGGATGGTGCTGGGGACTACAGGACGGAGCTGTCCATCCCTCTCCACCATGCGATGAGCATGCCTTGTGACTCCTCACCACCTGGGATGGGCATGAGCAGCACCTATACCACCCTCACCCCACTCCAGCCTTTGCCCCCCATTTCTACGGTATCTGACAAGTTCCACCACCCTCACCATCACCCCCACCACCATCACCACCAGCGGCTATCTGGCAATGTCAGTGGCAGCTTCACCCTCATGAGGGATGAGAGGGGCATCCCAGGCATGAACAATCTATACAGCCCCTACAAGGACATGACCGGGATGGGGCAAAGCTTGTCCCCTCTCACAGGCAACCCACTGGGAAATGGCTTGGGCTCTATCCACAACACCCAACAAAGCCTTCACAACTATGGGCCTCCTGGTCATGAAAAGATGCTCAGCTCAAATTTTGATGCCCACACTGCCATGCTGGCAAGAGGGGAGCAGCATCTCTCAAGAGGGTTGGGTACCCCTCCATCTGCCATGATGTCTCACATCAACGGTATGCATCACCCTGGTCACCCTGGCCATGCTCAATCTCACGGGCCCGTGTTGTCCTCTAGCCGTGACAGGCCACCCTCCTCCTCCTCAGGATCTCAGATGAACAACTCTGGCCAGTTGGAAGAGATCAACACCAAAGAAGTAGCTCAGAGGATCACTGCAGAGCTCAAAAGATACAGTATCCCCCAGGCTATCTTTGCCCAAAGGGTATTGTGCCGGTCACAGGGTACCCTTTCAGACCTGCTAAGGAACCCCAAACCTTGGAGTAAATTGAAATCTGGCAGGGAAACCTTCAGAAGAATGTGGAAGTGGTTGCAAGAGCCTGAGTTCCAAAGAATGTCAGCTCTCAGGCTAGCAGGTGAGTGACAGAGAACATCATATCACTTCAAGGTGATTAAATGTCACCAGGAGATCTTTAGCTCCATGTAACAATTGTTATTGACCACATTGTTGAACATCATTGTTTCATTAGGGAAGTCCACTTGTCTTGGTGGGCAGGTGGGACCTCCCTTACTTTAGAAGGTTCCCTTTCTTCTTCAAAGCCAAAATAAGCCCCAAGGTATTCAGTTTAACGTGCTTGCCATCTTTTGGGGTTTTTTTTGTCTGAGCATTGTCTTCTTCTTCAAGTGTCGTTTATATCTTGTTACTGATGCCTGGTTGATTAGAAACAAGTTCTGGTATGGTTTCAGGAGCGCCTGGAGAAGGACACATTAAGGATTATGTGCTTGTAGAATGTGAATCTACATAATCTAAATGCAGGGATGGCTATTGTGGAAAAAAACTACTCTGGTTCTGTGGTGTTTGAAGTCGTTTTTAACTATATATTTTTCAAAATATGTGTTTTTCGATTAGGAGCTTGAAACTGGCATGTTAGACACCTGAAAAATCAGTGCAAACAATCGATTTTATAGTGTACATTGTTCTATTTTATTTTGGGTTTATTAGCCCCCTCTAGTGGTCATGAGGTGAATTGCTTTGTCTATTGTTCTGGGTTAGCCTGATTGGCTTTACTATCCAAAGTATCAAAGAAATTAGAACACTATTCTTTAATTACGAGCTATCACATCTTACAACCGGGTTAGGATTTCGCTACATTATATTTTAAAACAACTATTCACTACACTTTTGGTTGTAATGTAAAATACTAAATCATTTATATCATTTTTTAAAAAAAATATGTAGATACGCTGGGTTTCAAGGTCTTTTGTCTAGAAGGAGACAAAAGAGTTAAATTCCTGTGTTGATCAAATTTTGTTGCGACCAAAAGAATTGGATACAGCGATTACTAGGATTACAGGTTTTCTGTAGCCCGCAATCCAAAATGTCAACCAAACCTTTAAAAATGACATTCGCCATGGGGGAAAAAAATGTAATTTTCAACATCTACCAATTTTCCGATCTGCTTTTACAGCCAAACGATAGTTAAGTGGTGTTTCCTCGCGATAAAATAGTCATTATTTCTTATTGATTTTTTAACCCTTTCTTGACATATTTCACATTCCTCTTGGAAGCTGGAAGCCCGGTCTAGTGGCTAATCCATGCTGGTATGAGTAGTATATGTACAGCTGTCTTTGTTCGGTGTAGCAATGTTTACTTTTATTGGGTCTCAGTGCTTATATAGAAGGGCACTGATTTATTTAATAACGCTCCTTGCACGACCTTCTAAAATGCAAGGTCTCACTCCTGCGATTTTGTATAGTGAGACGCCAGACGCATTTCTCGGCCGAGCACTTGAAAATGAAATACACAATACCTTCCCTTTTGCACTTAATTATTGGCCTATAAAGGGAGGCCCTCGGACAGGAAAGAAAAATGGCCAGAGCTGTATTCCGGTCACGTAGAAATTCAGCACCGAGCAAGGACTTGCCGTGAGCCTCTGATTTTAATCATTTGTGAGCAAATTAATATCAATGCCGTGTATAAACGGCATTTTTCCAGCCCTATATGCTCGCTAAACCTTTACCCCATTAGAACGCCTCTTATGTGATGGGACAGAAGTCTGTATAAACCGGTTGTAGGTGCCTGTATTATCTTAACCCTTTGTTCGCAGTCAGCCTGCCGCTCACAGCAGTGGCAGTCAACTGGTGAATTCACCAGAGTCCTAAGTCGCGGCGATTGTGAGAAGGATGGATTTGGGATCACAGGGGAACCAGCTTGAGTAGACACAATGTTCTAGAACAGCTACAGGGAATTAAAAGACAGAGGGTAGAAAACCGTTTCTATGAATTATTGATAGAAATCTCAGATCTGGAGAGAGTAGTGACACTTGCTTCGAGTTAAACAGTCACAATCCCGCAGTCTGGGGGTCTCCAGATCAGTCTATGGTTTGTAAAGACTCCAAGCTGTGAGGCTCTCGCAAGGTGAGAGATGTTTAGATACGTTGTTATCCAGCATACTTGTGACAAATCTATATTGTTCTAGTTCCCTTCCAGAAAAGACGCCTAGAACGCAAAAATATAATACCCTCAATGCGGGTATATATATATATATATATTGCACAATAAACAAACCCAATGTTCATATACAAACAATAGAATGTTTTCTAAAAAAAATATATTGTGCCTGTACGGGGAGGAATAAAAAGATTCCCAGTGCGTTCTGTGTATTTGGACTTGCTGTATGATTGATTTTTCTTGGATGGCATCTGTTGAATATGTATTTTTTTTTTATCGAGTGATATTTTAGCTGCTGTCATAACGTAAGATGCTGAATACTTTCCCATGATCGTCGATACGAGCCGTGCAAAGCAGCCATTCAGCCATTCCGAACCCGTTCTAATGTCCGATCGATGTTATCAGCATCGTCTGATAAGATTGATCCAGAAACGGAATTCCGTCTTCCCACTCGTCACCGTCGTCGCCGGCGAACCTGTTTCCCAACGCGCGATTACAACAGTGAGTTAGGGAGCGGTGCGGCGTAGGTGTCATTGAACCCAAGCACGCCTAATGTATTCTATTACACCTAAAACGCGTGCGTTATCGCGGTTATTTATAGTAAAAAACAAATTTGCACGCGCTCTACTTTGCACATGACGTAATAAACGCGGGTGATTTAATAAATACATTACAGATCATGAAGGCGTATATATATATTTTGATAATTAGCGTGCGTAGGTAAATTTTCACGGTAATAAATGAATTAAGCCTGATTATTTTTTCAGAAATTATTTTCTTTTTTTTTTTTTTTTTTTTTAAATTAGAATAAAATAAAAAATACACCGAGGTTAAAAAGACAACAAATGTGAAATTGTAAAAACTCCAGAATTTCAGAGCTTGTTGAGGAAATAAAATAAAAATTTTGTGAGCTGTTACTTTTAAAGGATAAATAATAATTCCACCACCTGCACGTTTTTCTATGCATTAGTGCGGGGGTCCCGTAAAAGCCGGCCTACAAAATCCATTGAGTTATAGGGGACCTGGTTTGTCCCCTATAACTAATCCCAGGGATTTAGTACTTCTTCGCATCTGCCACAATATCCACAAATTAACATTTCCCACACAAATCAATGTTACTAAATGGCGAGTTCTTAATTCCTGGTGTTTGTAGCGGTTCAATTTCATTTAATTTTTTTGTAGTCAATTTCTAGGACAACGCAAAGGTGGAATTAATAACGTTGTATAAAATCGCATACATTAAACAGTGCTGCACACACCTGCAGTCCTATATACATGTATACAACGTATATAATATCGTGTTTAGAAATATTACATATTATATATTATATATTTATATATATATACATACTTACACAATGTATTACCATTTATATACACTACATATATATATATATACTTACACAATGTATTACCATTTATATACACTACATATATATATATATACTTACACAATGTATTAACATTTATATACGCTGTATATATATATATATATACTTACACAATGCATTAACATTTATATACACTACATATATATTATATATTTATATATACATACCTACTTACACAATGTATTAACATTTATATACACTACATATATATATATATACTTACACAATGTATTAAAATTTATATACAATGTATATATATATATATATATATATATATATACCTACTTACACAATGTATTAACCTGTATATACACTGTATATATATACTTACACAATGTATTAACATTTATATACACTACATATATATATACTTACACAATGTATTAAAATTTATATACACTGTATATATATATATATATATATATATATATATACCTACTTACACAATGTATTAACTTGTATATACACTATATATATATACTTACACAATCTATTAACATTTATATACACTGTATATATATATATATACTTACACAATGTATAAATATTTATATATATAAAAAAATTATATATATATATATATATATATAATGTATTGATACAATATATATCTGAATTCATATACATATATATATATGCGTGTGTTTATATAAGTGCACAGTTAGATATATATTCAGTGCTAGATGACTAGTGATATATGAGTCTTAAATACTATGTAATATTTATATGTCCTCAGCTTTCCTAATACTGTTTAACCTGGAATGTGCCGATATTGTGAGCTGGATCTATCTATACGTTCTTTAAGGCTGTGATATATAGATATAGATTTATTTATAGATATATATATATAGATAGATATATATATATAGTGTGCCCCATATCTATGGATCTCATGTTGTGTCCCAGTTTCACACCTTTGTGTATATGGTGCCAACTGATCCTCATCATGTTTCGGAAGATTAAAAGACCATTAATAATACCACCGATATTACAAACGTGTGGACCCAGTTTCCATTGATCTGGAAAGTGATCTGCCTTGTTTCCAGTAAAGCAAGATGCTTTCCCAGCATAAAATCTCCTCTGATTCCCTCCTCCCACACTAGCGTCTTTTTTTTTTTTTTTCCTCCCCGTCCTGTTTCAGGACATCTCCAATTCCCTGGTCTCAATCCGTCGAATAAGCAGATCGGGAGAGATAATAGCTCCAACGTGGCGCCCCCCCCCCCCCCCATTTCACGTTTCTCTTGACGCGGAGGTGCGGAGCACTCAGGGGCCTTTTCGCGAAGGAGAATATGGATCCTGTTATTAATCACACGCACGGTGCCTTTTGTATCAGTAACAGTTCCAACGTCCAAAGATTAAATTAAGACAACAGTCTTTCTAATAACCCCAAGTGGGTAAACTTTGTACGCCATCCAGAAATACATAGCTTACAAGAAGCAGTCTTTGTGCCGTTTACACCATGCGCAAAAAACCCTTTTTCGGTGGCTTTCATGTGTTTTTTACGCTGCAGCTGGATTACTCTACTCCGTGAAACGTTGCCCTCTCTTTATGCCGAGAGACAGCCCTCTCCCCGCTCTCCACCATTGTGCGGACTCTGTATCTATTATATGCTGCAGTGGTGGTGCCTGTGATCAGCTTCACGCTTGCACGGTGTCGTACGTGCCAATATATCCAACAACGTGATTGGTTAACAGGTCTTATTAACACTTACAATTCCAGGAAGACATGCGTATGGATTGGTCAACAAAAGAGCCAATGGCTCTGCAAAATAAAGTTATTGGTTTCTGTCTGTTGGGGTTTTTTAATTGCATTGATAAAACTATTATTATTGCGCAATATCATAGGGTTTTACACCACAGACACTCACACATACAGCAACACACTCATACACTCACACATACTCACACACAGATACACATACACTCTCTCTCACACACACAAACACTCACACACACAGACACACACTCATACACTCACACACACACACTCATACACTCACACATACTCACACACAGATACACATACACTCTCTCTCACACACACAAACACTCACACACACAGACACACACTCATACACTCACACACACACACACTCATACACTCACACATACTCACACACAGATACACATACACTCTCTCTCTCACACACAAACACTCACACACACAGACACACACTCATACACTCACACACACACACACTCATACACTCACACATACTCACACACACACAGACACACACTCATACACTCACACATACTCACACACAGATACACATACACTCTCTCACACACACACAGACACACACTCATACACTCACACATACTCACTCACACACTGATACACATACACTCTCACACACACAAACACTCACACACATAGACACACACTCATACACTCACACACACAGACACACACTCATACACTCACACATACTCACTCAAACACTGATACACATACACTCTCACACACACAAACACTCACACACATAGACACACACTCATACACTCACACACACAGACACACACTCATACACTCACTCAAACACAGATACACATACACTCTCTCTCACACACACAAACACTCACACACATAGACACACACTCATACACTCACACACACAGACACACACTCATACACTCACACATACTCACTCACACACTGATACACATACACTCTCACACACACAAACACTCACACACATAGACACACACTCATACACTCACACACACAGACACACACTCATACACTCACACATACTCACTCAAACACAGATACACATACACTCTCTCTCACACACACAAACACTCACACACATAGACACACACTCATACACAGACACACACTCATACACTCACACATACTCACTCACACACAGATACACATACACTCTCTCTCACACACACAAACACTCACACACATAGACACACACTCATACACTCACACACACACACACTCATACACTCACGCACACACACACACACAGTATGGCTTCTTAATATAGTATGGATAACTTAGTTGTAAGACAATATTTTTATTCATTGTGTCCTGAAGGTAAATGATTAAGTAATACAAGATACAGAATAAAACACACATGTGTGTTCTACACAGTCAAGCTAGATCGCAAGCTCCTCGGACCAGGATCCTCCTCACTGTTATTTCTATCCAAATTGTAATATTATGCACTAATAGTTTCTGCAGAATATGACGGCGCTACATAACGAATCAATAAATAATATTAATAATAGCGAGAAAAATATGTATAAATATATAATAACAAGTATCTAACACGCTCATACCATTGTGGCACAATACATGGTGTTAGCGTGTTTGTGTGTATTTATAATGTATATCACTGGGGTCACACATGCTATAAGTGAGTTTGCAGAAAAAATGCTGACACGATCAGGAAGGTTATAAAGGCCGTGAGATAATTTAATCAGACTTGGACTTCGCCTTTTCTAATCAAATGTGGCTATTTTCTCTCTGGATGTTGACAAGAGAAGAATAATAAGGAGCCTTTCTGTTGATGCTTTGATGACGTAACTTATAAAGTGTCGGTCTTCACGCCCTAAACCATCCCCTACCATTTATCAGAAGGTTTTAAGATCTAAATAAACGTAAAGCAATTATAGTAGGTCCTTTAAGTTAACCCTTTGGTTGCCAGCGGTTTGATAGGGTCCAGACTTTTCACACCATGGGCTTTGAAGGTGAGGTGTCGAACATCTTTCGGGTTTTCTCATGCCATGATATTACCGGTAACCTTTCTCAGCCGTATCTATGAAGTGCAAGCTCTTTGGGACGGTCACGTTGCCACCAGAAGCGCAGGAAGGTATCGCAATAACATCAGAGGCCGGTTGCGTTGGAAATGAGGAGGCCGGATTGTTACTGGAGGTTGTAAACACGCATTCATTGATTTACAATTGTCAGAGAAGAAAGTTAAAGCAGTGAATAGAAAAGCGTTACCGTTTTATGCAGGGCAAGGGAAACCTTTCTTATTGATCCCATTGATGTTTTCTATCCCTTTCACAAAACCACACAGTTAAAGACCCCTTGTGCTCAATACGTTTACGCTTAATACACAGACGCATAGAAGACTTATTCCGAGCGCTTTCCAAAGTAAATGTGTCACTTTCTAATAAGAACGTGTCTGATCTGGGTATTAATGATTAAAAACACATAAAAAAAAAATCAAATCTCCTATTATGAAAATTAGCCCAAAATATACAGGCTTTTCTCAAATAAACGAATAATTATTATAATTATCATCTCGGGGAATGCACGTACCGTGTAAGCTTTTTAACTCATGCGTACAATCTAGATTATTGTGTTAATGCATGATAACATGTAGAGAAAATATGATTTTAAATGAAAAAAAAAAATTATAGTGCTATAATGAGTGCTATAATTTGTTTTGAAAAGGTAAAATAATAAATTCATCAATATATATATATATATATATAAAAAATATTCTAGTACCTGGATGTACAGAAAATGTATTATGATATATTTAACAGTGTAATAATAATAATAATAAAACAATATATATATCATAAATAAATATAATATAATGCAATAATTATCCTGGATAAATAAATAATATACCGGTAATAATTGTTAATGAGCCATTTCTTTTATGGAAAATAAAAACATGTACTTTATCTAACTATATATATATATATATATATATATATATATATATATATAACCCAAATATATTACTTTGCACTGATTGTTTATGTAATTATTAAAACATATTTTTTTCATTGAAAATGGTGGTATTATTCGGCCTATTATTAGCTAGTTATTCATAGAGAGACAGCAAACGCAAACATTACTGGTCATTAATAAGTAAAAATAGGTATTTGACCGTAATTGTTTTATGTTAGTTGCAATGTGACAACATACAAGGAAAAAACCTTCTCTGTATAAAATGGAAAGCTGTGTCTAGAACTAAAAACATTTGTGAAAGTATATATTGTATGTAAAATAAAAACTGTGCTGTAAAAATGTAAAAACAGTTTTAAAATAAATAAATGTGTATATATATATATATATATATATATATATGACTATAATGTATATACATATTTGTGCATGCAGATTTTTACGATATATATATATATATAATATATGTGTATATATGTTTGCATTTAGTTGTGATCAGCGTGTGGCATTGTCGCAATATGTATATTTTGCAGTCTAGGTTATCTCACCTCCCAAGACGCCCCGATCCTTACGATGAATATAAATATGATTCATCATTAGCCGCGGATACGGGTCTGTTTTGCAGAGTTCAAAGGGCAAAGTTCAGCTTGGGTTTGTTGGAAACATGCGCAGAGCTAAGTACTAATGATCGCATAGATGGCTCCATTATAGTAAAGCCCCTAATTATCCCTGAATGGAGTATCCTTTACATAGCCAGTTAATATTATATGTGCGCTGAATTTGTGGGACACAGACGAGAAAAGACGCTCTTAATGTTCCAGCCCGTATTAACACTTTAATTGCCAGGGCAGGCTTTATTCTCGTAATTTGCTAAGAATTCATTTTCCGGCCGGTAATGAAATCTTTGTTGAAATTGTAATATCGCTGTATTGTTAACTCGCCAGCGCACCGCATCGCGGTGTTTTTCTTTGCATTTTTTTCTTTATATGGCGCCAGCAGATTCCGTAGCGCTGTTACAATAAGAGGCAGTAAAAATATGTAATGATGACATCACATCAGCGCGCGTTAAGACATGCTGGTACGGAAGGAGAAGACGGCCCTGCTCTTGTGAGCTTACAATCTATTTAGTGGAAGAGTTGGGTTCGTGTCACGGCTCAGGCCCCGGCTCGCTTGACCTTTCGCTTGCCATTATGTGTCATGTGCATGAGTCCGTCCTTTGTTTAGAATAAATCCCAGGAAAACAGACGGTCCTGGATTAGGTCGGCAAGCGGACTCATTCTCTCAATTGATCTGCCTGAAATATCCAAATCTCAAAGTGTTCTAATAATGACTCCCCCCAAAAAAGATCATTTCTTTACCTAATGTATCGATTCGTCTCAATCCGTTCTAGTTTTGTCAGACCCTTTGAATGTACGGACTGTAAGAAGCGCTGAGTAAACTGCTGGCGCTATATAAATAATTGAATAAGAAATTCTAACTTCATAGATTTGCGCAAAATCCAGAGATTTATGTATTTATCTTAAAACAAAGTATTTATAGACTGTAGACATGGTTTATAGTACGAGTAATATGCTAATTGTTGACCTAATAATCAAATGCTACAAATATATATATTTCAAAGCGTCTGTGTGATTGTTAATAGATGCACATCTAAAAATTGGATTTAATTACGTACAATGTTAATACTTACAGACCAGTGGAGTGCACAAAAACACACACAAAATAATAATAATAATAATAATAATAATAATAATAATAGCAATAGTAATAATAATGTATTTTAATTACAATTAGATTTTATTTATTATTAGAATATATATTGTTTATAAATATGTCTGTGTTTACCTGTGACCTGCTGTGACCTCAGTATGCTACAAAATATTCCTTGCATTACACATCCTTGGAAAAAATATTCTCTACACTCTAGATTGTAAGCTTGCGAGCCGAGCCCTTTTTACCTAACGTTCGGTTTGTTTTAGTCTGTCAGTTCTAGTTTTATTAGACCCTTTGAATGTATGGACTGTATATATATGTATACAAATCCAAGCTATGAATAATAATAATAATAATAATAATAATAATGTATTAACTATTAGAACTTTATTAGAACAACATTGGTATCTCAGAGTCTCTGTCTCTTTAAAAGCCTTAAGCAATTTGCACCTAACCTGTTGTTATTGAAATGCAGTTCCCAACACCGCAGCCACCCAGTGATGGGAGTTGTAGTCTAAAAAAATAGCAGCTAGATTGATGTCTCCCCTCGCTCGTCCCTGGCCTTAACAGCCTGAGGTCATTCGCTAGTGGTACTAATCATCATGCAGAAGCAGGAGATGATACTACTCCTAATCACATGCTTTATGTTGCATCCACCGGATAGAATTCCATCAATTATTCACATTTCCACATTGCTGAATCACACCAGGAGAAGAGAAGTGATTAAGCTTGTTAGCACACCAAAAGACATTAATTATCCATTTGGAGGATCTCTGTAATATGCATTGTCTTATCATTTATAACATACTTCTCCGAATTAAATGAATCTGCGCAGGTACCTTAGATTTGGAGAAATGCTATCAAATAATAATGTATAAAAGGATAAGACAAATGCACACAGGATCTGGATGAAATAAACTCATAGCTGGGCTTGGATTCCCTACACATTCCCTGCTGTTGCAGGATGGTTGGAGAACAGCGCCATCTGCTGGCTGATTTAAGCCAGCACCGCAAGATATTTTTTTTTATCATTTTTCCAACATTTTACCAACTACATTAAATTGCAGTACAAATATAAAATATTTTCTGGCAGCAGCAGCCATTAGTTATTATATACTATCAGTGCACAAACAAAAATATTTTTAAATATATATATTTTTTTGTAAATATATATATTTTATTTATTTTTTGTTGTTCCTAGATTTTTTTGTATTATTATTATTATTTGGGACTTTATGGTGTCTCATCCTCTTTCTGTTGCCTTGTTTGTATGGTCAAAGTGAACCTGGGGATTGAAACTCCTTACATGTGCCATGTTGTTTTGCAGATTAAATAGCCATACCGTCCAAAAAAAAAAACAACAACAAAAAAAAAAACACTCGCCATGGGGGTCAGTATGGCAAATTTGCATTTAGCAGAAGAAGTGAGGCTGGAGTTATGCTTTTTAGGTTTTTATGTGGTTTTCAGCACCTTGGACAGTGCTCACAATAAAACAGCTCGGCTTACCTTGGGGATTTCACGGCATATTATTATTATTACTATTATATTGATTTATATAGCGCCATCATAATCCACAGCGCTGTACAATGGGCAAACAGGATGTAAGATGTAGTAAATAACAAAACAATCTGGACTTACAGAAACAAAAGGTAAAGAGGGCCCTGCTCAAAGAGCTTACAACGTAGAAGATTGTAATTATGGGATGTTTTAACCCTCTGCGTACCCTCTGAGAAGTAAGTCCTGCACCCTTAACGTTAAACTGTCTATCCCACCCCTTCCAGGAAGAGGTCGATGCTTAAAAAGCAATCACTGAGACGTATAATGTACAGCAATTGCGCTTAGTGATCGCAGTAAAAACCTGCGTTTTCTTTTAAAGTCAAATAAAAACAATTTTAAGTCACTTTGTGGTGTGATGTACATAATACATAGAAGGTGAATCCACAGTATTTTATATACACACAATAACGTGCACCTGGGCAAAAAAAGGGAGTATAAATGTCTTAATGTACATAAATCTGGACCATATATATTATTATGCTTTATGTCTATAGCACCAACAGATACTGCAGCGCTGTGCGGTGGAGTTTTACATATAGAGTAAAAAGTCAGTAAGTGTGGAGGGACATGTGAGACTTTCTAAATTAGAAAAAGGAACTTTTTTCTATATAAACGCTGTAGCCAATGAATTCCAACGTAATGTCATATTTATAGGAAAAGGTTCTGTTCTTTTATTTATTCCTCTTTTTAAATTCTCGATCATTCAATTCTGCGTTCTGATGTTTAAATTAGTCAATGCAATTTAGTAGATTTCACTTTTTTAGTAGTCGTTTGCTCCTAGCAATACTTAATTTTTTAACCCAAGAAATAGTAATAGTGGTATTTTAGTTATAATACCTGAAATATCGAATCCATTTAACGCTATGTCATGTTAAGCAAATTCATTTATGAGCAGCTCATCTTATTTTCTTTATTCTAAATTCTATTTTTCTATAGACTCTGACCTTTCTAAAAGTCTATGGAGGAGAGGGTTTTGTTGGGAAAATCAGGGCTTTGTTAGCATTGCCATAAAGCATCAGCTCAGTGTGGTGCTGGAACAGGGGAAAGTCACCCAAAAGATCACATGACCGACAACAATGGCCGCCTCCAGGACTGCAGATAAAGGGAGTTTATTTGAACAAAATGAGATAAAACCAGGTTTTTGTCAATGCCGACCGACATTACTGTATACAGTGCTGGGGGGTTATTAATATATACAGCACTGGGGGTTATTACTGTATACAGCGCTGGGGATTATTACTGTATACAGCGCTGGGGATTATTACTGTATACAGTGCTGGGGGGGTTGTTACTGTATACAGTGCTGGGGGGGGGTGGTTATTACTTTATACAGTGCTTTATACAGTGCTGGGGGTTAAGACCTACAAGGTAGCCTAAATCAGAAAAATACTAAAATACTACTTTAGAAAGAGATGTAATAGAAAGGGAGCCCTCGTATGTCCTCGCAAAATATTTGATTTCGTTTATGACATATTAAACATCGTATGTCATATCCTTGCCCTGTACTGATGTTCTAGCTGTTCTATCTTTATTCCAAAGATTCCGTCCTCCCAGCTACATATCATGTTGGTTTTTTCCCTAGACGTAATATAATATCCTTCCGATTTTGGCACAGTGGACCTTCTCAAATAAATTATTCAAAGTACAGAAATCCCAGCTCCTGAGTCCAGATGTAGACGTGTCATCTCCTCTATCAAATCATTATTTCCAGAGGAACCGAGTCTGCACGGCATGGCGGACAGAAACACTGATTGACAGACTGCTTCGTACAGAGCAGCTCAGTGCCGCAAACAATAGAATGAAGGGGTTAAACTCCACGCAACTCCACGGGCTGCTATTTCAAATTATAACATTTAGCACATCCACAAAACTCAGCAGAAGCAGTAAATGAGAGATACAGTGTCGCTTGCTGAGCTTTCACTTGGTTTCATTATTATTATTATTATTGTTATTATTTTATATAGCAACGTCATATTCTGTAGCGCTGTACAATGGGGAGACAGGACTTAACAAGTAGCATGTAACATAACCATTTGAAACAACAGGTAAGGAGGGCCCTGCTCAAGTGAGCTTACAATCTAGAGAATTATTAGAATTTGGATGTTTTCCCGCCGTGCTGAGTGAATACTATATTCTAGTGAAAACTAATTTGGTTCCTTTCTCACCTTCCAGAAGTGCCCACTGTACTTTTCTTTCTCTGTCTCTTTTCTCTCTTTCTTTCCTCCCTCTCTATCTCTTTTTTATTTTCTCTCTAGTTCTCTTTCCTCCTTCTAACCCCTCTTTCTTCCTTTCTTTCTTTCTTTCTTTCTTTCTTTATTTCTTTCTTTCTTTTTCTTTCTTCCTTTCTTCCTTTCTTTCTTTCTATTTATTTCCCCTCTCCATTCTCTCTCTCCCTGTCTCTCTTTTTTCTCTTTCCTCCATGTCGCCCCCTCTTTCTTTCCCCTCTGTCTCTACACTCTCCCTCTGTCTTCTCTCTCTGTCTTTTTTCTCTTTCTCTTTCCTTCCTCTTGCATCTCCCTTTCTCCCGTTCTTTTTATCTCTCTCTCCCTTTCCCCCTCCCTCTCTCTCTATATACTATATTCGCTTGTAAAGAAGCATAAAATCTAATAAAACAAATGTACTCTGTTGGTTTGAAACAGACAATGAAGCAATGTTAGATGTCCTCCTCATATTTAATGAAGATTTAAAATAAGTCTATGTAAATTTGGAGCAACGTATATATATATATATATATATATATCCCAGCCTTAGCTATACTTTTTTTATATATATTTTAATTTTGAAGGCTTTATTTTTCTGGATTGGGTAAATTATGCACAAGCATATCTCTAGGTACGCATACATGCATAGGTTACATATATGCATAAGACGTAAAGAAAGGGCCTTTATAATAATATCTATAGGTATGTATTGTGGTGTGCGGAGGGGAACGACTTCAAAGCCTGAAGGTGAGATCTAGATAGTCTCAAAAGCTTACAATCTATTATACTTATATTTTGATCTTTACCTAATTTTCTCTTTTTCTCTCTACGGCGAACATGGTACAAATATACAAATATTCGCGATGTCTCGCCCGTTAAATGCAAAAGTCACCCAAAACCAGTCCGGGAAGGGTTATTTTCTCCTGCATCGCCCTAATTGAGCAATCCGATTAGTTTAATTACTCCGTGCTTTTACACAATGCTAGCCATCTAATTCTAATTTCTTTTCAAAAATCAATTCAATTAAGCCTATTTTTTGGTGTTTAAAGCAGATCTGGTTGATAGATACCGCTGGCTTATATACGCATCGGCCAGGCGGCCGGGATTTCTGCAGAAAAAAGCGAGAAAAAACGAGCCTTGTTATAATGTGCGCGTTAATTCACCCCTGGGGAAAAAAAAGCTACTCTTCTTCTTCCGGGGCCGAGATACTCCGCAGAAATGTCCCCCAACACACAGCGAGAAGACTGCGGGTTCTTTGCATGTCACTGTATTACCCACTACCACTTCCGATGGGAGTCTGTTCCACTTATCTACCGTCCTCTCCCAGTAAACTAACACTTCCTAAACCTCGGACCCTCTAGTTTTAGATCGTGAGCTCTTGTTCTATATATAATGCTATGGCAAGGTCCATCCTGCAGCTGCCAAGTAAAGTCTCCGTGCTTACGTATAAGGTCCGGTTCTGGTACCAAGTAGAAAAGGCGGTTAAGTACCCATAGCAACCAAATAGAATGTCCATGGCGATTGCTTCACTTTCACCATTTATCACAAAAATTGTTCTTTATACATTTCTCTCCCCAAATTTAGCGCTTAATTGGCATTTATGTCTGACAGTCTTGAAGTTTTTGGACTAGCCATGGGGGAACTGGGCAAATGCCTGGTGGGCTGGTGACCGATGGCGCCTTTAGCGTGTGGCATCCACGTACTCCAAAAGTGTAAGAGTGAAGCGTGAGCCCACGTGTATCTGCATGGGCCCATCTTAATCCCCCCTCCAATCCTGGTTAACTATCACCCGCAGTGTTCTGCAATTAACGATCGCTCGTAATGGGAATTAATTAGAATAATTAAGCATGCCTTTTCTGCATTGCAGTGTAAATGTGCTCTGGTGCACACCCCAGATACTACTGTATTTTAAATGTGAGTCTAGCAAAACAAAAAAAGTAAAAAAAAATAAAAAATATAGCAAAATACAATATAGTACATAAATGGTTAATGGGATCAATACCGGCTTTATGGGGCACATCTGGTAAGGGGGTCTTCTAATGTCCTCTTAACTTAGATCCTCTTTGTAAAAACCTACAGAGGTCAGACTCAAGAGCGTGTGGGCCGATACCTACTAAAAAGCCTTTAAATGAATAATTACATTATTAATTATTAAATTAATATTATCAATTATAATCAGTAAAATGCAGATGATCGATCATTATTGCAATTTTTTTTTTTCACGATAGATTTCTGAATTGCTCCTAATACTTTCACGAGGTTGACAGATACAAAGGTCCTGGTATTTAAAAAAAGGATAATTATTAATTAATAATATTATTAATAATATTATGTTTTTATTGTAGTGTATCCCGACACAAATAGTGACTTTTCATTTTAATTTTTTTTTAAATATTTTATGGATTTCTGTACATGAAGGAACGTCTTCTCTTTATTCACAGACATGTACGTAATGGTTTGGAGCTTTCATGGCGTGAGAATCGTGCCGTCGTAATTAAACATTTATGACATTTGCTTCGATATCCCGTGAAATTGATGAAATATCATCCTGCCGTCGTTATCACCGTTATTCTGCGTGAGCGAGTGATATGCGTTTGCGTTAAATTGCTTGTCAGGTTCACGCGGAACGTTTATGTAAGCGAAGCGGGAATTCTGTGGCCGAGGGCTTCATTAATAAAAGACCATCAGACGCCATTATTCGACGCCATTATTCGATGAGGATTTTATTCATATCACATATGGGGTATAGGTGTCCGCAGCATTATTATATCGAACGATGGATTTAGGTTTTGTTAGTTTCATAGTAAGACAGTAAGCATACCCCCCAACAGTCCTGGTTGTTGTGAGACAGTCCTGATTTTCAGGCACTCTCCTGCTTCTTTTCCCAGTATGTCTTAACATGTAATAATGTCATCGTTAGTTTTAATATTATCCTTCATTTTTATTCACCCCCTACTGTAAGAGCGCTAAGGAACCTGCTGGAGAACCCTGTGATACCCTCATACCCAGCAGACATTCCGAGCTTGTGGAGAAGAGGAACATCAGGGGAGGAAAAAGGGGTTCGGGTCCCAAAGCGGGACTGGCACACCTAATAAGGGCTGCTTGGCAGGTATGGCTCATTCACTGGAACTGGGCAATAAGGAGCGTTGGCCGTCTGAATGCTTGCGCAAACGCTGTGAGGGCTAGGGACAGCTTTGGTGGGCTAGGACGCCTCTGGCGGGGGATGGGAGTGTGCGTAATATATCAGATGGAATCGCAATTCTGGGCTCAGGACGCATAGAGTAACCCTTATATATATTATGAGTTTTTTTAAGAAATCCATCAAAATGATCACGGGCGTTATTAGATATTCAGATTGCCATTCCCTGACGTGTGAATTCAGGAGGGTGCCTGGACAGATAAAGGGCATGGATGCCACCAAACTACTGTGACCTACTAATGGATAGGACGGGGTAAAACGCGGGTGTCTTCGTCTTATTAGGGCGATAGGAATACCTGGGAACTCTCCAGGTCTGACCCGGAGATTGCCGGGTGATCGTTGCTCCTCCGGTTCTCCGGGTCTTGACAAGCCCCGCTCCCCGCCCATTTTTCCTTTAAATGGAGGTGTTTCCCGCTGCCGTTAGCGGGAACGCCCCCGACGTCAACGGGACCATCAGCGTGCAGTCCTGGCCGCGTCCCGCAAGGGAAGGCTCCAGGTAGCCGGAGCCCAGAAGTTCCCAGGTATGGCAATGGGACAGCGTACAAAATGTATGCCTCGGTTCTTCAAGTGCCTCGTAATGTGAATGATTGCGACGGGATATTGTAAGATATTGTAAGACTGGCCTTGGGTTTTGCCGCAGAGAATTCTAAGAATCCCTTTTGCTTTCTGCTAAAACACCCAGGCTCGATCGGGGTTACGTGGGTTTAGAGCCGTAGAGAATGTTGAATTTGGCAGGAATCCCAGTATTTAATCCGTAGTTAATACAATTTATACATTTCAAATAGGTGCCACAGCTTCTCTGCTCATCGCGCTCCTAAGCTTAAAAATATCAATAAACTTGTAATGAAAAGTAACATTAGAGGTCCTGACAAATTCTGCAGGAATTGGGAATTTTCATTAACTCCGGAGTTGGTAATTGGCAGCCAATGTGACCGACGCAAAATCACTCAAAATGGCTTTAACGAGCATCTGAATATTAATGGATCGACCGAAACTACCAATCTAAGGGGCCATTAAACATCTGAAGGCTAATTTACCATTTAGTGAATATTCCACTTCTTGTTGTAAGTTGTTGGCCGCACTTAGGTCATTGCGGCCTCTGCGGCCCCAGTCCGGCCATGAGATATATTGGGTAACTTTCATGCCAACACTGAGCTGATTCTTTGTGGCAATGCTAATGAAGTCTGGCGTCTCCAATGAAATGATTTCCTCTATAGACTTTCATAAGTCAGGCAGTGCGATTAAGACTGAGCCATTCTATTGTTTCCCACATTTACTAGGATAAGGAGTCAGGGTTGTTTGTCTAGTAGATTGGGCTCAGATAACAGAGGGGGAACTCATACAAATGGCTAATATTCTGTGCCATTGAGTGCCAACCCTTTTTTAGTTACTGGTGCAGGACTCTAAAGGAAATGAGGCTTGCGTCTGAGATCTGAAAGGCCTGTTAAGTGGAAGGAAGTAACATGGGATTCTCCATAAGTACATATGTCATAGCTAACCTTGACAATGTGTTTATTTGCATCTTCATACAAGTGGCATCTTGTAACATAATGCTTTCATACACAGTGGGCTACTTAACCTGATTTCTATTGATCCCGATCGTCCTCAGTTATGCATAGTTAATTCAGAGAGGTAATCAAATTGATTTCTTGGGCTTGTTTGTAGAGACCGTGCAAACACTCAAATCCACAGAGCGACCGTAAGTAAATTACACGAGCTGAAAATATTTCAAGATATTCAGTGACATTTTCTAATTTCATTTTTTTGTTTTGTTTTGGGCTTTTTTTGTTCACGTGGAAGCTAAGTATTTAAACCTAAACCAATTAGAACATTCTATGAATATAAAGTTTAAGAACAGAATGTTAGATAATTATGAAATGAAACTAGCAAATCTAAATTGAAATTCTAAAAAAAAATGAAAATAAGATTGATAATAATCATGATGGTTTATGGGGTTTATAAGGGTATATAATAGTGTTTCAAATTTCAGTTAATAAAGATGAAAAAATTAGGAATGGGTTTAGGGAGTATTTGGTTATAGTAAAATTAGAAATCCAGTCTCAATCATTTGTAGATTTTTTGGGCTCATGTTTTGAAGATCAAACTTATTACTAGGTGGTTGGAGGCAGTTTCAGAAGTGGGCAAGCGAGCGGTGAGTTGGACTTATCTACCGCATAACGATAGTCCTCCCCTGTGTCCATACAAACGCAAGCAAGGACTAAATCACTAACAGGCGGGTTCAGGGCGGCCATCTGGTACGCTGGGCAAATGTCCTGTGGGCCGATGGGCCGCTGGCCTTAACCCCTGCATACTCTGCTCCAGTGTGAGATCAGGTGCTGCAGCCAACGGCTGGATATACCCGGCTGTATGCTAAAAACATAACGCGCGGCCTCTCATATAAGCCGTCGGCTTCGCTTCCATCGTTTGGCGGCTGACGGCATTAAAGTGGGAGAGCTGCCTTGTTATCCCCAGTCCGGCCCTGCTTGGCCTTTCACTCCCCTACACTTTTACATTTAATCAGGAGATACGCCTTTCCAAGGACGCCCATCCCATAACGAATCCATGGTCCTATAACCCCTTGTGTGTCAGGTTTCCACATCCCATTCCATTTTAAGCTCTTGTGACAAGACCCCTCAAACCTTCTGTTTCCATTTGTGTCGATATGTTGTAGCGCTAATAATTTGGAGGAGAACGGCGCATGATGCGCATGAAACAACCACCGCCATTCACAATCCAGGTGTCCAAACCTCATCGCTATCCTTCCACCGGCAATGGCGCAGATCAGGGGGACAGGAGCTCCCTAACGCCCATGGTTTAGGCGCTTAATCAAAGCCCTATGATGGAACGATAAAGTTGATGCGGACGTTTGGATCATCGATTGTTTGTCTGTTTAATGCCGGCCATCGAGGGCCGGTCTTCTCTATTATATTATATTATACGACAGCAGCAATATAGGGGTAAAATTACATTAAATTAAGTCAAAAACCTCCGTATGAGATATTACCAAGTTTTATGTGATAAGTGTTTGTTATGTCGCTGTTATATACTTCAAATAGAAAAGCATGCAACATAATTAGTAATATAGGATACAGTTCATTTTTTAATTCTATTTCTCTTCTTTTCATATTTACACTTGACGTTACTACGCAGCACCCGAATTCGCCGGTATCTTGCAGCCCTGTAAGTGTTTGATCTTATAATACCAGGCTAATTATTTCATTGGGAATTTTATGGGTACTGACTTGCATTATAGAATGGTATCATAATTGTATTGTAATTATAACTGTCCATATATATTCATAAACACCCAATCAAATACATTTGTCTTTATGATCATTTAGTTTTCATTAATAATTATTGCTTATTGATTTATATAGTGCCACCAGATTCCGCAGCCCATTAACGCTATGGGGGGTTATGGCGAATCGGCACAGTCCCCCGAAGTTTCCTTCCTCGCCGTGCTTCGGGATATGACATCATTTCATTACCTATGATATCACACATCATTTACATCTGAAGCCACAAAATAATAATATTAATCAAAAATAATAATTAAATTATTATTAATAGAGCTCCTGCAGATTCCGTAGCGCTATTACAATAGGTGGGGGCGCTGAAAATGAATAATAACATAAAAGTGGCAATGCTCAAAATTAACAATAAGATTCAGACACGTTAAGCATTCTGCCACAGGAGAAGAGGGCCCTGATCTCATGAGCTTACAATCTTTTATGTATACAGTCCTTGGACTGGAAAATCTAATATGAAAAATGCTGAAGCTAGACATTTGTTTTGCCAGATTTGTCATTTTATTTATTTATTATGTTTTATATTGTTTTGTATATTGAGTTTGAGGCTATATATATATATATATATATATATATATATATATATATATATATATAAAATAAAGGATCCTTTCAGCCACTTTGAGATGCTTTATTTTAGTTATATATTATATATATTAGTTATGTTATTTGGCATCATCTGGCTTTATATAGATGTTTACATAATAGCAGTTTAATTACAAGATTACCAGATTAAGCCTAAAAAAATGTGGATATTTGTAGAATCTTATACCACGTACGCTGAGCAGCAGAAATTTTCTGATGTTTTATATCAACATCAACACAATAATTCCCCGGGGAGCCGCCGTTTCCAGCACAACCTCGCTGGGTGCATCTGGGAATTCCGACAAAGTGATATTATTTCACGTAAAGAAAAGAATCCCATTAATCTCTGTATAATTAGAAAGATTATTGATGTTACTTTCTCTTTAATGTCACGTTTGATAAATTATAACAGGAGAGTCATTCAAAGTAGCCATCACATCAAAAAATGTCCCTTTCTAACAGTGTAAATATATATATATATATAAATATATACATTATTTCAGCTAAATTCTTAGTAATGAGTGGATTTGTAGTCTTTGTAGTTTTAATAACTTGTCGCTACAAGAAGAGGAGACCCTAAAAGTTCACATTCCTTGGTATGTTAGATTTAATGATTTAAAAAAAGGAATTAAGTAATATGAGGAAGTTGGGGGTGGTAGATGAGTGGGACAGCCTCCCATCAGAAGTGGTAGAGGCTAATACAGTGAGGGAATTTAAACTTGCATGGGATAGGCATATGGCTCCTGAATATAAGATGAGACTGGTTTAAGGTCTGAGGCAGACAAGATGGGCCAGATGGGTCTGATCTGCCGTCAAATTCCATGTTTCTATATTAAAGGAATAATAATAATAATAATAATAATAATGTATATTTTGCATACAGGCGCAGCTGTAAGTTAATTTTTGCTGGAAACAACACTTGTTAGCTTTAGATAAGCTGCTAATAAAATTTATTAAACCCAGATTAATCATTGATTCGATTGCCTGAATTACCAATTGTTTTGGATCGTTTTACCCCAATAAAAAAGCTTGACGTATTCTCTGTGTGTTATATGGACTGTAGCTGCGGTTGGCTCATATAGCATTTTGGTTTGATGGAGGGAGGAGATTGTAGATATGTTTGTCTGGACCTCTCCCTCTTCTGGGGGAGCGGCTTTGTGAAGGGGTGGGGCTAGTACCAAAAAAACCTTTAGTGGATGGGAGAGACCCAGGGAAGCAGTACTTCACTCGGAGACTCCTGGTCAATCAGAAAGAGATCCCGAGTATGGTTAGAACAGTGGGGTCTGTTCAATAAAAGGTCAAGTGATCAGTGGAGCTAAGGGTTAACTTGACTGATGAAACCCAACAGGGGTCACAAGCAAATCGTGGGTTAATTTAACATTAATCTCTATTAATGTTATTTTGTTTGTTCCTACTTCAGTTAGTTCTTTCTCATCTGCCGGCCGTCTAGAACAGGGACACGCCATTGGAAAGACTGATGGGCTCTGTAAAAAAAATGAAGCATTGGATGGGATTTTTTGAAAGGCATCACTTTTACGTTCCTGACCAGGCTTCTGCTGAGTCTCGGAATAGTTACTTGTAAAAATTGTCATAAAATGAGGGTTTTTTGGGGTACTTTGTCTTACAAGTGTAATTGGAAGTCTTAAAGTCTTGATGGACATAGATGACAGTTTTAATCTCTTGTGGTTTTGGAAATATGTCATTCCGATCCTCTTTCTAATGTCTTTTTTTCGGTACTTTATACTTTGTTTTGCGGATCCGATAAAAATAATTGTTTCATAGTATAGCTAAGCGATCCGGGGTCCTCGGGGGCCACCACAAGTCTTGGATTTTTTTACCCAACAAGGCCATTGCCATTCCTCGATGAAAACATATTACAGTCCATGCATCCTTTATTAGGAATTAATATACTCAAGGATATTATGTTTCTTATCAAATCATTCATACATTTTTAGTATTCTTTGTGTGAGAAAACCAACATTTGCATTTTATGTGCGCAAGAAGTTTAAACAGATATAGATAGCTATATAAGAAATGCAATCAGGAGATTATATATTATATTTATATAATACATATATTATATACATACATACATATAATACATATATATATATACAAAATACATATATATTATATTTAGAATAATAATATATAATAAATCGATTATATTTCCGGAGCAAAAATAAACATGTTTGTATTTTATTAATTAAATATAAATTCTTAGCTTACTATAAATCTCAAGATGGGATACTCATTAATTCACAACAAATATATTTATTAAAAAAATTGAAAAACAGGACATTGTAATAAATATGTATAATTTCTAAAGTTAGTCAAATGTAGCCATTCCATCATTGTAGATCATGTACATTTGACATCTATATTGTCTTGTTTAGAAGGTTAATAAATATGGGTGGTAAATAACATTTTTCTAAATTAAATGTAATCTTTGTCCTCGGTAGATTGAAGATGTGGGCTTTGTCTTTTTTTTTTGTTTTCTGTTATATAAAGATATATTTTTATATATTGTGTGTTGTAGTACTGTTGGTGGATGGAAACAATAGTAACCCATTTGTTTTTCTGTTTGCTAAAGCTTGTAAACGCAAGGAACAAGAACCGAACAAAGACAGAAACAGCAGCCAGAAGAAATCCCGGTTAGTTTTCACCGACCTCCAACGCAGAACGCTATTTGCCATCTTCAAAGAGAACAAGCGCCCATCCAAAGAAATGCAGATCACCATCTCCCAGCAGCTGGGCTTGGAACTTACCACGGTCAGTAACTTCTTCATGAACGCCCGGAGGCGAAGTCTAGAAAAATGGCAGGACGATTTAAGTACGGGAGGAAGTTCTTCTATCTCCAGCACTTGTACCAAAGCATGAGGGGAAACAAAGGCTTATAATGGGGCACAACTCAACTGTAACCAAAAAAAAAACATAGAAGGAAGAATATATATAAATATATATTTTTTTGTCGATGGGGCCATTCACTGGTGACAATCTTTTCCATGTATTTAGGCATCATGTTTCACGTACTTGCTGTGCTTTCAAAAACAAAGTGTTCCATGTGGCTCCATGATCACTGGCCATTTACATCCGGATGACCAACCAAGCATTTGCGTCAACCCAGCCGTTTGAAGAAGACATCTCATCCTTCACTCAACAGGCATCTTGTTTAATATGCAAACCAGCAGATACCAGAAGGATCTCACCATCTTTTTTTTCCAAGTGTATCTTCAGAACGCATAAGCTGTCCGTAGCACAAAGAACCAAAGATTACAGCAAGCAGAACCACATCATACAATGGTCCAGAGCACAAGGTCTTCTACACCACAAAAAAAAAAAAAACTCCAAAGAACCATTTCTTCATTTAATTTATTCCTGGATTTCCCTTCTATATATATATATATTTTGTAGCATTTATATATCCCCAAAAAACACCTTCAGATAAAGTAATACAAAATAATAATACAGTATTAAGCACAAAATAATAACTTCTATCAACATAAACCTCTGTTATATTCCATCCATTCACCAACGGAATCATTTGGAACATTGAAAATAACCACGAATGCTTCACGCCTTTGTACACAGGTATACACTCAGGAGACCTCTTATACTAAGTACAAAAACCAAATACAATTCTATAGATACAACTATTTTATTCTCACTTTTCTCATAACGCGTAGATCACCGGAATAGAATTCTGCCATTTTTGTACATTGCCACGTGTATATACCCGCTTTCCCCCATGTCTGAAGACAAAACAGCACACCAAAGATCCACTTCTAACCAAAGAAAAGAAAGATTCTAGTTTTCTCAACCTACAAATACTGTGATTGCTTCAGATATCAGAAAGCCCAATAGTTTATAACTACTTAATATATAAATATATTTATTTTTATTTCCGTTTATTTGCCGGGGAAGCGCGTCGTTTGTGGACATTTCACCCTGCCGGAGGATTGGCACGGTCGGAAAACACGGCTGTCATCCGTCAACGTGAAATCAGCGCTTGCGGATACTTTATGATCACCAGTGAATGGCCCCTTTAGAACACTCGAGTCTGTGTACCAGTGCTACGGCCAAAGGCTATAATGATTCTTTAAAGACACTTCAGACCTTTTTTTATGTACTACTTAATCAAAACCAAAGAAAGTTGTTTTTTTTTCTGCACCTACTTCTGCAACAAACTGTTCCATTAAAAAAAAAAGGAAGCACGTCAGGAAAAAAACCCAAAAACTAACACACTGTGTTTGGACAGACATCTTAGGAAGCAGATCTCAATGAAAGGGTTAACAAGGGTTCAAAAAAAAAAAAGCAAAGTAAGGCCTATGTATGTGGTTGCTGCTTCATTTGACAACTCAGTTCTCTTAAAGTTGAAGATTGTCTTTATTTTGTGCCTATGCAGTTTTTCAAAGAACAAGGAATTAGAGCAACTTAAACCTCAGCAGCTACAATACCAAAGATGAGAAATTCTCACAACTTTCGTTTTTGTTTTCAGCTCATAATCTCTTCTTGCACAGCTTAACCACTTACGGTATCTCCATTGATCTTGGTTAATGGTAATTCTGTTTCTTTTGAACAAAAAAAGGGAAAAAAAATGGTACATTTTACAGCTTTGATTCACTACCCAAAATACGTCATAGTATACAACGTCTTAAGGTGTTGGGATACTATACTCATTATGTGCTTTAGGTGAAACGCGTTTCTTTGAGTAACAGCCAACCAGTCATTGTCTCCAGTTCTGGACTCTTGTACTGATCTGCAGTTCTGGACTCTCGTACTGATCTGCAGTTCTGGACTCTCGTACTGATCTCCAGTTCTGGACTCTCGTACTGACCTCCAGTTCTGGACTCTCGTACTGACCTCCAGTTCTGGACTCTCGTACTGATCTCCAGTTCTGGACTCTCGTACTGACCTCCAGTTCTGGACTCTCGTACTGACCTCCAGTTCTGGACTCTCGTACTGATCTCCAGTTCTGGACTCTCGTACTGATCTCCAGTTCTGGACTCTCGTACTGATCTCCAGTTCTGGACTCTCGTACTGATCTCCAGTTCTGGACTCTCGTACTGATCTCCAGTTCTAGACTCTTGTACTGATCTCCAGTTCTGGACTCTCGTACTGATCTCCAGTTCTGGACTCTCGTACTGATCTCCAGTTCTGGACTCTTGTACTGATCTCCAGTTCTGGACTCTCGTACTGATCTCCAGTTCTGGTCTCTAACATCAAAGGCAGAAAATTGAAGGCCAACATCTGATGAATTTTTTAATTTGAGTCAATTGTAGTATCCCAACACCTTTTGCGTATACTATCATGGGCACATCCAAGATGAATTCAACTTTCAAGAAACCTTGGATATTACTGAGTCATCCATGAAAGAACAAAGAATGTGTTTAATTACTTCGGTTGAATAGCTTTATTCCAAACCTCTTTTATGACTGAAGCTACATCCAAAGACCCAAGAAAGACTTAAAAAAAAAAACAACAAAAAAAAAAAAAAACGCGAAGCTTACTCCTACTAGTATAATAGAGATCGCTTTCCCATTGACAGTGACAGAACCTTGTTTGTGATGATAGAATGTCACTTGCTTGTCATGGAATGGAATTATTTTTATGTTGTGGGACAAATTGTAATGGTTACGTTGGCTGATATTTATTTATTAATGCAATTAAGACAATGTGTAATTATTTATAATTTTCAGTTTAAAAAACGCAATATTTTTTGATTAATTTCTTTTCTTACCCTTTTTCAAACTGGGCGTTTGCTCAATGTACAATTAATTTATTACAATCACTTTGGGATAAATGTATTGCCTATTTCTATAATTATTTAATTTAATCTTTAGATTTAGATTTGTAAATTACTTTGCTTATTTAACAAAACATTTTAGGATAACAGCATCAGAGATGCTTTGATACTGTATTTTTAGTTGCTTTAGAAAGCAGCCAAATTCTGTTACATACAGGGGAAAATACAGGTTACAAAAAAAAAAAAGAAATACTTTTTCCAAAAATTGTATTTAATTTTACAATGTCTTTTTTTTTAGGCTCTGCAATTAAATTATTTAAGTTAATCCCCCACTAGACACAGATGCTTGGGGGGGGGTAATTTTTTAAGCATTTTATGCCGTAGGGCAACTTATTTATTTAATTTATTCGGCATGCGCAGATAAGCTGCACATGTACAGTTTATATTTTTTATTTAAAACAACTTAAGCACTACTTTATTTGCTGATCAGAACAACAGAGCGAAATTTGTGGACAAGCATTTACTGACTCTGATGGTTTGTTTTTTTTTGGAATAGGATGACAATGCTTTATTTGATCACCAAAGATATTTTTTTTTTCCAGAAACTTTGTAGCGATATGGCTTCTATCACAACCTGGAAAAAAAAAAAACACAAAAAAATACTAGTAATAATAATAAACCATGACATTCCAAACCAAAAAAAAAAAGAGAGAGAGAAACCCTTAAACTAGCTGCTTCCAAGAATGAACTACGTGTGTGAAATGGAAAAAAAATAATAATAAAAAAAAAACATTTCTATTTCAAGTGAGAACCAAAAATAGGCTACCTCACTGAATTTTTTCCTTTTTGTAATTTTAATCGTGTTGATACCAAAGATACCAAAGATTTGTTTTTATGTGCGGTCTGTCCTTTGCATCTGCTCTTTTCCTAACTCTAATCTCCTTTAATTAACGAGAGGCCTACAAGGTATGGCCGTCGGTCGTCTTGAAGGCCCTTTTTTTAACCAAAAAAAAATCTTGTATATATACAGCTGAAGCTCAAATACCCCAAAGAAAAGTGTGTGTGGAATCTGCTGATTGAAATCAGTGTTTTTTTGGAATTCATGTTGTATAGAAAACCTCAACGCAACTAAATACTCCCAATATTTTTGTTACTTGATTAACACACACCATATTCTCTATTGCTAGGCAGCAGCCTGTCACCCCATAAATAATTTTCATAACTAAAGCAGAATCTCCTAGTTTATATGTGAGTAAAAAAAAAAAAATATTTAGTGAACAATAAAATAAATATACAAAAATAGTCAATAATTCCAGACATTGATTTTAATTATTTTCTTGTATTTTTTATATTTTTCTTTTTATCATAGCTATACTACCCGAAAAATAACATACTGTTAAAAATGATTTCTCATACATAATTCCGGCAGAATATAAGTGACCCTCAGGTTCTGAGGAGCCAAAGAGGTGTCTATGCATACAACGAAGAATAGGCTTTTAGCTTCAGATTAGCTTTGGCAACGACTAGCGACACACTGCTGGCAATGGCAATGGCAGAGATTGCTAATCTTTGACCCTTGAACGGTTGTAGGGTCTGCTTAGCATTATGGAAGACATAGCCGGAGGTCTGAAGGATAGCCGTGAAGGGTTTGAGCTCATAACTTGGCTCATAGCGGCGAGCCCCTGAGATAGAGGGTCTCGGTTACCCATATCTGCCTTAAGCATCGCATGGATACCAAAAAAAAGCCTGAAGGACCAGCCTCCTCCACACTCACAGCTTATTTTCTCAGCGCCACGCTACTTTTACAGGGCATAGCATAACTATGGGACAAGTGCCTTTCTTGAACCAAAGCAACTCACTCGTTTTTTCTACCCCTCCGTTCTTTTTCCCCTTAAGACTCACCTGGAGTATCACGTGCTTCATGGAGCCCAACATGTCACCGTGGTCCACAGAAACCAATGTACAGACGTATGAAAGGTCCTCTTACCTGTCCTCTCCGCCGACGTCCCCAGTTCTGCGCTTTGTGTACATATTTATATATATATAGTTCCCTCTTGTCACGGTTTCAAAGCTTTAACCTGGAATTTGGCAGCATGGCAACACAGACCGCACGATTCCTTACCGAATTTTCTCAGATATACCTCATAGATAATAGTGTTTAGATTAACGTTATTATAGCATATGTAATAAATGGCTCACTGTTTCTTTTAGTAACTGATTTAAAGGGAAAAAAAAAAAAAAAACTTTATACGTTTTAGGTTGTGCTTTTGTAATAGTCAAAAAGGTGCGCTTAATGATGAAATGTCTGTTGTTCTGTTTTCTTTTGTATCTTTTTCAAAATTTTTATTTTTAAGGATTGGGGAGAGTTGCAGAACGAGGCCCAACGTTTACAGTATCAAGTTTGGCTAAAACAATAATAATAATAATAGTTAAAAGAAAAATGTATTAACATCTTTAGAATCAGCGGAAAGCGCTAGCCACACTCTGGCTTCAAAGAGGTTAATTTGTTTGGTTGAATTAAAATAGAAAAATAATTAACGATAATTTTCCTCATTTTTTACTACCATAAAAATCACTCTGCTTCGTTGAGTCATATGATTTAATGCATGGGGAAAATACAAAAGTAACTACATTGTGCTTTTTTTTACAATTATTTTTGCATTTTCAAAAAGTTTTTTACATGCATGGGACACTACCCTCTTGTTACCAATAGTACAGCAACAGTTTATATATATATATATACCCATATATACCCATCTTTTAATGGGTAAATTGTGTATTTGTTTGTAAATCTATATATATATATATATCTATATATATCTATATATATATATATATATATATATATATATATATATATATAGATTTACAAACAAATACACAATTTACCCTTTAAAAGATGGTTGTATCATCTAAGTATTAGGTTGGGGTGCAGTCTTTGTTCCCTGCCTGGTTTACTGTTGAACTACAACTCCCATGATGCTCTGCTAGGTATTCATCACTTGTTCCTCAATGGCCCTTAATTAACTTAACTGAGATTTTTCTTTACCCAGTTCCTTTTTGAGGTTGTTGCTTGAAAATATTAAAGAATTCTTGGTTATTATAGCAGATAATGGGGGTATTTAAATGCCACTTTATAACAATAGGGGGTAGGTAGCATGCATCGCAAGAAATATAATGCCATACGCCTTTATTTAATTAAGATCTTCATTCTATAAGTATTCCATTATGTGCTATATGCGTTTCTCATGGCTCATAGTGTAGTTTTGATAATATGAGTATAGAAATCTAAAGCCATTTTTGGAACAGCCCATCGCATCAAGTTTGCAGAAAATGATTATTATTTGTTGATTTATATATCGCCATCATATTTCTCCATGCTCTACAATGGGTAATATAGACCAAAAAGGCTGACATGGGTCCGGCGAGGGATAAGCCGTCATCGACAGTTCACTTTGAGGATAGCTGGGCATCATGGGAATAGCACAACATCCGTAGTAATAGACATTATCCATCACTGCTTCATATATATTAGACGTAACTGCTTACGTGGCAGAGATCGTCTCCTCCCCGTAAAAATTACAAACCTCCTCAGTCCTAATGTTGGGTTCTGTAAACTTTAGCCTGACGCCATTCTGTATTCTCACGTAAAGCCTGGTCAGTGTGAAAAAAACACTCCCCGCGATCAAACTTACAGCTAAAAGCACCAAAGATATGCATGAGTCAAAAATGCAATAGTTTGTTAGCGTATATATATATATATCAACAGATCACGTCGGTCCCGTTATCAGATGTTACATCGTATTGATTCACATTTTAAGCATATTTGCATTATAGTTCCAAAGGTATAAAGCTCCTTTTGGCTGTTGAAATAAAAAAAAATGTCTTCTGTTTTGTTATAAAATGATGTAACTTTTCTGCCAAAGAATTACCAAAGGTTTTTTAAAAAAAAGTGTCTGATGTCGGCAGCATTGACTCATCATATATTCTGTCTTCGTCCATCGTAAAGATCACTTGGACCATATAGTAGGCATCGTACAATGTATGCATTTATGGATTTAACACAAGCCACCGAATGAAGTTTGCCAAAGAAATAAGTGTTTCTGATATTTTTTTTAAGTTCGTGGTATATGTCATTTAAAAAAAAGGTGTTTCTCTTATACATTTAATATATATTTTATTTTTATTTCTGGCTTGTTCAGTATTCAAGCAAATAAAACACCCCTGCGGTTCTCATAAATATGTTCTTCCTATACTCTGCCAAAGAACCCATTATTCATTTGCCAAAAAAATCCATAATTTTGTTGTCCTTCATTAAAGCCTTATTTTTTTTTTTTTTTTTTGTACTAGGTGTAAAATGTATTATGCTGGTATTACTGTATTTACTTTCTGTTCACTTTTTTTCCCCCCATTATGTTGCCAAATAATATTTCGTGGCTTTGTCATGTGCACTCGCTAAAAATATTTATTTTTTGCCAAACATAAATTTATGTTAAAAAAAAAATGTTGTTTTTCTGCCATATACTGACCATTATACCAAAAATTGTTAATAATTTACTAAGGATTTTATTTTTTTTTGCAAAAATCATTGTAGTATGGAGGATTCCAAGTCCCAAAATGCTCATATTATTCTGTATTTTATACCAAATCTGAAACGATGATGATAAGCAATGTCCGTGTTTCTTCCAGTACTGGTGGCGGTAAAGAAAACTCCGAATTATACAAAAATAATACCAAAAAATAATAGACGGCGTTGTCTTCGGGATTTTATTACACTACAAAACCTCTTAATGGTCGATATAGCTAAAAATTATTTGTTACTGGTAAAAAAAAATAATCTATATTCTTAATATAATCTGAGATTTAGATTAAAAGATTGACGATACATCAGAACTCATCAATTCAACAGGTTTTATAGAGGATGACGAGGGATGTGGGGCGAGAGGGAGATGTACAATTGTGTGATAAATTGAAGAGTTTGCACTCCATTGGGAGAAATCCCAGCTGTTACCGGTTCATTCCAAAAAAATAATAAGAAATGCGTCAAAACACAATTTTCTACACGTTGATTTTCTCCAATATGTGCGTTTTACAATACTTTGTTTACACTGTAATATTATATGGACGTTTCGGTTATGTTCATAATGTATCTCATCCACCAAAGATTGGACTTTGTATGTTTTTGTTTTATGTTTCTGCTGCTTCCGTTAAACGTGGACATCCTGGTAGCCGGTGATACGTTGGGGCACTTTATTAAATCCCGTTGCTATTTTCCCAGTCCTCTCCTTATTTCAGTTCAGTGTTGGGAAGCTGTTTTTGTATTTGATGTTTTTTTCAACATGATACCATCATCCTTAAACACCAATGTTTTGTCTGCAATGTCGCTAAAACTGTTCTTTTTATTTAATTTCTATCATTAAATGGTAGTGCTGTAAATTCTGCGATTAATGTCAAATAAACTGCTTTAAATTCACTTTGGATTTAATGGGTTTTTTTTCCTCCCAAAAAAAAAAAAACAATTTAAAACTCTATGGAGAAGTGGATTTTACCGGTTAAAGAAAAAGTCATTTTCTTGTTAATTTTAATCAATATTTTTAGTATTTTAATAGTAATTTTATATTTATAGAGTGATATTTAGGTCATAAAAGTTTATGTAACTATATATTACTCTGTGGTCCACAAAAAGTTATCACAAACGTCTTTAGTAGACAGAAGAACTAAAATACATCACACAGGCCTAGTTAGGAAGCCAACGCTGGGAGTCCAAGTAAGAAATACATAATGACACGAAGTAAATGATCCGTCGAGACACATTAACTCAGGCGCCATGTGTCATCAAACATGGAAAGTGCTTGAATTACCAAAAAATGACAAGCTGTTATTATTAATGTCAATGTTCTAGAATAAATAATTATGGAGCTGTGTGGTCCATATTGTGACTGGTGGGTCGGTAGTTTGGTGGGGTGGGTGTAACGTGATATTTCCTTTGAATCAACTAAAAAATAACAAAATAAAATAAATAAATGTAACAAATCTCATAAAAATTTGGAGAAAAAAGCTCTTCTGAAAGCCTGTTAAAAATCATGTTCATAAGGAACATCTTTGTACCCAAGGACTCTTCGGTATGGTTGACGGAAGAAAAAAGGCTCTTTTCCACATGGGTCTATGTGTTACCGGTGTGGACTAAGTTGGGTTTTGGTTGAATTACATGGGGTTTGGGTCTGAAGCTATCGAATCAGCGGCTTTCATGGAAGTATCGAGGGGGCAGAACAGCATTCCAGCAGACGTGGTAGAGGCTACTACACTGAAGAAATGTAGATATCCATAGGGTTAACCTTAATATAATACAAGACCACAGTAAACTTTAAGGTTCCTGATGTGACTTTATCTCTAAATATACCATGTCAGCGGCTCCTGAAGCCCACTGCTTAATACCCCAAATACCCTAATGGATGATCAGCCCCTTTCAGCACGGAATGTCTCTGATGATGACCTGACCTTAAAAACTTTGGGAATTATTAATGCACCAGAGCATTATTAAGACCCCCCCCCCCCATAAAAGGATCAATTATATCACACATTTTCAAGCACAACTGTTTTATCGTTTTTGATGTGTTTTAAAATTGTCCCTTTTGAGTTTAGTCCATAAGTATAGGGTCTCGCTCTGGGTATGCGCTGAATTCTTGTCTTGTCTCGGTTTTAGATATTATGACTCCATAGAATGTGGTATTTCTATAATTCGTCGATCAATTTAAACTATTAAATGTAACGTAAGGATTGGAAAAGTTATAGTAGTTTATAACTTTTTGGCTAATATTGAGATGGTGGAAGCGACCCGGGGATAACCAATAGACTCGTGTTGTGATAATTCCCACCACGACCTGTATTAAAGCAGGGATGAGTTTATGGGACGAGGACATTGGCTGCTTACCATTCGTAAGACCTCACCTGGAATAAGAACAATTTTTGTGAGTTTTTTTTGTGAGTTGAACAAAATATTTTAGCATAGAAACATAATAAGGCCTATGTGGTCATCAGGGAAGGGCTGGCACCTTCTAGCCCAGGGGGTAGGCAAAGCCAAGTGGCCCCATCAGCTCCTTGCCCCCCCCCCCAGTAACTAGCATATACGCTGGCACACACTCCCACACTTACACAAACTTACACGCTCACACTAACACACTATACACACAAACACACACACTCATGCTGACACACATTCCCTCTCACACTTACACAAACTCGCTTACGCAAACACACTCATACTAAGACAGCCACGTACACATACACACTCATACTAACACACCAATCTAGTCTATACTTGTCTATACATACTCAAGACATCTGGAAGACCGCACACGACATTCAATACATTCTGGTCTACAACTAGAGATGTAACCCTTCACTAAGAGGGTGACGGATAAGTGGAATATCTTCCCAGCAGACGTGGTAGAGGCTGATACAGATAGGGAATTAATGCATGCATGGGATAGGGAAATGGCCATGACGAGACTGATGAAGGACTGATTGAGGATTAAAGTCTTTGCAGCAGAAATGATGAGCGAACGTTCTCATGTGCCATCAAATTCTCTGTTAGAATGTTTAAAAATTGCCAAAGATTAACAGAGGGATATAGATGGCAATGTGTTAGACAACGCCCTGCGTATCGGAATTATATTCTCTCTTGGTAAAGGAATAATAAGGACAACAAGAATTAATACAGTAGATTGAAACAAACAAGAGCATCTTAGATCATCAAATTACATATCACTTTCTTCCAGCACGAAAACAAAAGGCATCTGTGGAAGTAAAAGACAATCGTAGACCATAATGGTCTAATTAGCTTGAAGTAAATGTGCTTAGGGGAGTATGGTATACAAGCTCAGCACTGCTCAGGATACAGAGCTATCCACAGGGGCTTATCCCGGGAGTATTACGGCTTAAGTGCTCGATTAGGACTTCCTCCAAAAATGCATCACGCACGCTGGATAAACAGAACGAGACCTCTGCAGCGGGTGATATTCACACATTGTGCATCATCCTTAAAATGACAGGGGAGAAGAGTAATGGGGCGAGCAGGAGAGTGCATTTCCAAATATACCGGGCGAGCCGGGAAATTAATTAGTGATGGATAGAAAAGATGGAGAACGCGTAAGACTACAAGACTATCATCCAGCGCTTCACGTATCCAATGGACGGCTTTTTTTTTCTGGACATTCTATAAAGTGTATTGAGAGTGAAGCATACATGGCTATAGATAAATATATATAGATATATATATAGAGATATATATATATATAGATATATATATATATATAGATATATGTCTACAATATGATGGTCGAGAACATATTTATACAGATAATTTATATACTTAATGCTTGTGTGGACTGAAGACTGTAATAATAATAATAATAATAACTTTAGACAAGGTCAAACCTGACCTTTTCTTAATATTTCTTTTATTTTTTTTTATTATTGTCATGTGACAAAAATAGCTGCTAATAGGTTGTTGCCATAGAAGCTGGAAAGATTTCTGTGCTTTCTTTATATCAAAAGTAGCCAAAGTTATTTTTTTAATGCAGATACAAACCAATATTTATACGTAACAATAAATCAAACCAAACCTGATCTTTTATTATTATTATTTTATTATATTTAAAAATAATAAAAAAATAATAATAAAAATCTTTTGTTAATAATTTTCCCTGATTTTTTATCATATAGGATATTTCAGGGTTTCTTTGTTGCTGTTTTCAGATTCCATTTTTTGCATCCTCTCTACTCCGGATAAACTCACAAATACACCATAAAAGCGTTCAAAATATATTTTAATGCTATAATCAACAATCATCACGATCCTGCGACTCGTTTGTTATCTTTATGATGAAATGGACGTCTACGTTTGTCGATTTCCTCCTTGATTTGTTGTCGAAGCTTCTCGTTTATCTTATTTTCAGAACCACAAAAGTGCATTTATGGATAAATTTGATTAACAAACAACTTTTCCAAATTGCCTAATATTTTCCAGTTGCAGAAATGTAATTATGTATAAATAGAGGTAATTAATATATTGGTATATAAAATAATTTAAAATATATTAAATTGTCCAGAGTTTTTAAAAGCAAGAACATTAAAAATCCAGTGTAATTTTTTTTTTTTATTTATAATAAATAATATTTATTCATCATGATCCTTTCATCAGAGAAACACTGAGGGGGGAAGAAAACTCTCCTTATTGTCATAAAACAGCTAGGATTCATTTAATTACATTCATAATTCAGTTTTGTAATCTGTCCAGTATAAATGACCAGATAGATCCAAAGATGGATCCAGAAAGGGATTAATGTTTTATGCATAATTTTGGTTTTGTTCAATGCTTGTGAAATATACAAAAGAATAGGAAAGGAAGTTAAAATGTTCATCGACTGGATTATGACACAAACTGAATATAAGAAGGAAGTCCAAAAAAGTTTCTAATTACTTGTAGAAAAATAACATTAGACGGCAGATCAGACCCATTTGGCCCCCGTCTAGTCGCCCCTTTCTCCTACTGTAAAGACTCCTTAATCAGTCGTTGGTTTCGTCTTAGATTCAGGAGCCAAATGCCTTCCGCTGGGAGACTGTTCCACTTCTCTACCACCCTCTCAGTAAAATAAAACACCCCGCACACATCTAAACTTCTGACCCTCCAGTTTTAGATTATAGCTTGTTCTACCAAAAAAAAGTTTCATAGCCTAATCTACATTTAAGTGATGTCATTCATCATTTTTTTTATCCTGTTATATTATAAATCTCTAGATATAAGGTATTAAAAATGCAATGATTTATTCATCTGCGCCTCTAAAAGCCATTTATTTGTACTGAATCTTTCAATTATATATTTATATATATATATATTTAAAAATTTTACCTTTTTATTATTTATGAAGGTTTTATTTTAATACATTTTTATTGTTTTTATCATTATTTATTTATGTCGTTTATTTTTTGGGGGTATTTTTTTAAACACTATTTAAATAATACAGATTTTCCAATACCGACCGATACGCACAATAAGAAGATGTAAAATAGCGTGGACAGCCACCCCTCCGAGCTGAACTCGAAATGCTGCTTTGACCTCCGGCAGCCTCTCATTGTGATAAAGGCCAGCGGGATAATTCTCTGCAATCAGGGGCGCGTCTCCTAAATGCTGCCTTATTGCCGGCGCGTGCAGCGCAAACACGGGGAGAGAGAGTGTACGGGCGCAAGATGTCTTCATCAGTATGCGAGGCCTCTTTAGCGCATGTACGCCGTATACTAAAGCGGGATAACACGCTGACATTATAACGAGAAGAACAAAAGGTGAACAGAGAGAAAAAAAAAACTAAAGGAGCTTCCCCTCCCCCTCCGACAGATGCTCTGCTTCTGATATCCTTGCATTATTTTCTCCCGATCTCTATTGGCGATGGCAGGAGGTCACCTCATCCGCTCAGAAATGTCCAGAAAATGCTCTTTACCCTTCATTTCGATTTCCGCAGAGTGGGAGCCCGGCACGCACCGCAAACACGATTATCATGGCAAACAGGAGCCGCTTCTGTCACGCGGGCGTCCAGTAAATAAATAAAAGGGGCTTATTTCGCTATCAAATCCAAGGATTCCCCAAAATTCTACGCGCGTCCAAAATCTAAAGCTCTAGCTCTAAAAACGCGCGTTCACCCTGGGAGCAATTCTTTGGTTGTTCCTCAAGGGTTAATGAGCGCTCCTGATAATCCCATTAAGTGCAGAGACAGAAAAAAAGCTGATTTTTTTTAAACGTATTTTTATTTTATTTTTTTTGGAGCCTTAGATTAATCTAGAAATGATTTTTCTTGCGGGTAACGAGGCACATTTAGGATTTTCCAAATCTAAATTCGGTGGACAATATTTTTTAAAGAATAAAAAAATGATTACATAAAAGAATGGGAGAGATTTTCTGGTTTGATTTTATTGCGTCTGATTTATTTGGCGCGATGTGACGTTCCAGTCCTTCAACAAAAAGCAAAAATTGAGAGCTAACTCTGTAACGAATGATCCAAGTCTTTTACTTTACTGAGAAGGTGGCAGATAAATGGAACAGCATCCCAGCGGAGATGGTAGAGGCTAATACAGCGAGGGAATTTAAAGACGCGGGGGATAGGCATACGGCTCCTGAATCTAACGCGAGACCAACGGCCGATTGTGTTTTAAGCGTCAGGGAGACTTTTACAAGCTCCGGCTCTTCAGGGGTTAAGTCCGCAGCGCAGGCTAAATGCTTCCTTTGCATTGGGTTAGCGGGGGTCACGCGGCTCGGAGCGCCGTCCCGGTTTAGCAGCGACTCCTATTTATAATGGATCTGCGAAGATTTATTTCCAGACGCCGGCCTTCCACATGGCTGAAGTGTTTCACTCTCGCTGCAGTAAAACCTTTTGTGTATCACTGGGGAGCGCGAACGTCTCCGCGCTCGCCC